>JANZLP010000009.1:28639884-28650195 GCA_026930925.1 Chelictinia riocourii | reverse complement strand
ACACTTTTAAACATAAGTTATGAGGATAATTAATCATTTTCACACACAAAGGTAACAATGTAACATCATGCAGTGGTTTTAAAAGCCTCCTACTTTCTGCATTTCTATTCTGGTTAGTTTGTGCCAAGATTATAAAAGCATATTTTAATTTTAAAAGAGGAAGAGAAGAAGGTGAAAAGCTTCCATCCCTCCCTCTGGTCGTTTCATGTAGATATTATTGGATTCAAATATTCAGCCACTAAATCATTGCTATGGAACATTAACATTTTAAAAGGATTCCTGCATTTGGAAAAAAGCTAAGAATGAAAGGGCCAAAGGAAAGCCCATAAAAAGTTATTCTGTTCTAACACCAACAAAAGAAGCATTTGTGTATCTGTTCAACTGAACGTGAAGTGTTATGGTCATACGACAAGGCACGTTTTATTTAAATCAACGTCACAGGGACAAAAAGCATAAATATGAAAGCAAGACTGAGCGACATACTATGCTTAGCATCTTTCTATAACAAGCAATTAACAGTCAAAGAGTTGTTTGCTGTTAAGAATTTTATGTCAGAAAATAAAACAATGTGTACTACAAATATTGTGAAAGCAGCACATTTCAGTTGCCCACAAAGTGAAAGAGAATCATTCTCAGAAGCTAACTCCAGCCTTGCAGTGTTCCCTCCATCAGCCACCAATGGGTTTGACTTGCATGACACTGGTGCTCAATCCTTTCTCCCTAAAAAGCCAGTTAAGATCTGCCTGCTCCTATTCTGCCACCACCCGTTTTTCTCTCACCCTGTGCAAATGCTTCTATTTTCATGTAAGCTGCTGAATTAAAAATGGAAAATTACTCCTTCAGAGATGTACACAGAACCTTACTGTTTCAGCAGAAAAGTAAGGAAACTCATACTTTTGTTCCACTGTATTCTGTTCCTCTGACAGAAGAAAGCAAGCTTAGACCCAATACTTCTAACTTTAAAACACACAGCCACAAAGAAAACCCCCAACCTTTTTGGGAAGAAAACAGCATTACTATTACAGACTCATTTTTATAGGTAATGATTTAGAAGTGAACACTCTGCTGTTAAAAACAGGCTACAAAAATACGTACAAGAAGAATGTTGTACAAACATTTTAATGATTATGCTTTCATATATTCCATCTAAAGGTAAATTACTTGAAAATACCTACAGAACCTTTAAGGAACATATAATAGTTTTACTGAGAGCCCAGTTAGCTAGTACAAAAGAAAAGCATTATTGCTCTTTTTACTGTCAGAAAGTTTCAAAAGGTTTGAATTTCTGTACTAATACGTTGAAAACTATAATTACAGTTGTGGCAAACAGCAACAGAAGAGGACAGCAGGCAGATCTCACTCCTACTACTGAGGACGCTAGCTAGCATGACTAAGAATGACAGCATCCAACTGGGAAAAGAAAAGAAAAAATTTTGTGCAAATAATTCATCATTTTAGAATGATGTCTGCTGATACAACATGGGTTCTGGTGATCTATTTCTTATTTAACAGAAACTGCAACTAACACAAGTTCATTAGGTATTCACAAGTTTATAAACAACTTATTATAAACTGAATAATTCCAGATAACAAATTACAACAAAAGTTCTGTATCAGAGTTGTACAGAAAAAGCCTTAGGGAAGGAAAGCAGTAATGAATGTTACAATCAGGCTCATCATTGTTTCAGAAATAGTATGCTGTGTGAGTAATCCAATTGGAACACTCTTCCTTTGAACGTTTTGCTGAGCTGTGTGATGTAAAAATAGATTTGTACGCCTCAGATTTCTCCTCGTTGTCTGCAATGGATCTCTTCGTAGTAGCAGAAGCAGCCTTATTGACTTTTCCTGGTACAGATGAATTTCCATTATCTGATAGAGAAAAAGGAATAGAATGAAGCATGCACAACAGCTTACAATTAGTATTATTTAAATAAAGATGGAAAAAAGTATTTAAAAAATGTGTACAGAGATGAAGTATATACATTTTTTCAGGGCTATTGCAAATATATCCCATGATTGTACTCAACAGCAAACATGTTCCTAACAGCAAACATGTTCCTAGCTTTTAGAATTTATGCTCAAAATGCATTTAGAAATCTTGGAGAGAGAAGAATTCTTTCCTTCTTGTGTAAATCCCTTGCACTGTAATTTAGTACTGACAACATTTATTTCTCTAAGTGAAAAATGGCTCTGAACTCTAGTCTTAAGAAAGAAACATGAAAGTATTCCACCACCCTGAAGCATTGTTTAGAAATTAACTATCAAATGACAAAAGCTAAACTTGTGACATATTGTCTGTAGGGAATCTATCTCCTCCCTTTATTCTTTGCAAAGTTATTTAGACCAATAACAATGGTTCATTTTACTTCTGGGACAGGAAAATGCCCATCCCTCTGTTTCTGATACTTTCTCAGTGTTATACCTACTGCTACAACCCTCTCCCCCTTCTTAACAACTATTTAATCTTCTCCAAAGTTGAAGGACAGTATTTTAAAAAGCATGTGCCAAGTCTCTTGTGCAAAGAAATGAATACATAGATGTCTACAGAAACTCTACATATTTAGTTTAACTTGGGCACAACAGCATATAAATAGCTAGTAGGGAGCCTGTCTGAAAATGCACTTAACTGATTTCTGCATATAGTCATAGGAATTATATGTGCAATCTTAAACCACCATAGATCAGACCCTTTTTATATTTGGAGAATGCTGCTTTTAATGCCACCAATAGTTGTCTGGAAAGAATTACGAAACACTGGATTTGAAAGAATGAATATGTATGCTGCAAGTCCAGAAACCTTAGGGTGCCATGTTGACAAATTAATTCCTATGCTACTGGCACTTCTCAGTCCATGGATATTCCTTTCTTTTCCCTCTCAGTCTCTTGCTGGTCAATATAACTGCTGCCAGAAACATACACCAATGACCTGACATTTCAAAAAGCATATTTTTATTTTACACTTTCGGAAAAGAAAAATACAACAAACATTATTAGAATTACTAGGCTGCTAAATGTCCAACAGCAATTATAATCGTCTGGAATGAAGTACTTTTAAAATTCTATCCTTTATAAAAACAGACAGTAGGGGGCAGGTAAGGCATTTCTGATGGAAATTCTCCCTAGTTCTCACATAGTCTATCTACAGTTCATCATTTAACTTTTCTCATTATATTGGCTTTTCCTGTGGCTGTAATGTACATGATTGAATACTTCACAGAGCAACCTCAGATTTACTTTTAAAGCGTACCCATTCTTATAGTTCCGTATGAAAACATCAGTGTCATTGGAGACATTAAATAACATGATATCTATTACATAAAGAGAGGGCACCATCCATTGGACTAAAGGATTGCCAAGATTACTCATAGCTGCAGGCTTCAGGATGTACTGATGCAGGTCCATGTACCTACAGAAGTTATATTCCACTGCCCCCAGTTGCACACAGCAAATTAGCAACTGAAACGGAGGACTAGAAGTCAAGTCATCAGCTTGGGATATTTTTATACACTTCATTGAAATAAACTGCCATTAACAGATTTCTTGACCACTTGTACTTCAGGAAAACAACTACTAATTCTCCTCACACTACCTCCTAGCCAATAAAACAGATATACCAAACCCTTGACTATATCACCGTGTGAATAAGAATCCCTAATCTCATTCATTCAAGTTGGCTCCCATCAACTTAAAGCAATATTGGAATGACATAAACCAGTAAATCTTGCTTGTTTCACAGTGAAAAAAAATGTAATGTGGTGAAAAGTGTTTTATTATTTTTGTTAGTTATCTGCATCACTACAGCACTTGCCAGTCACAAGCGTGAACACAGGCCCTGTTGTTTTCGGTATTTTGTGGAAGTATAACAATAAGTCAGTCCCTACTCTATGGACTATTTACTCAGAGTACAGGGTGATGGACAGCATATGAGACAAAGGCAAACTCAGTAGAATAAGGAGAAAATGGACAAACAGAAGCCCTCACAGTTTCTCTAAGTCAGTTTTGTAGATTTTGCAGATTGTAAAGCAAAGCTCTGTTTTATTAAAAAGTTAAATTGACTACAGTTTCTATTGAACAGGAGGATTTGTGCACGTTCATGAGGCAGCTTCCTACTCCAGCTTGGAAAGACAGCCTTTTAGGACAGAATTTTGAAATGAGTGGGTTCTTTGAAAAAGTAAGCTCCCTTGAAGACAGGAGTTGACCTTTTATTACTGAGAAAGATAAAAAAAATGGAAGTGAGAGGGTAGCTTCTGAAAACTATAGTTCAAAATAGCCAGAGAAGGATCTCTCCTACAATATTTTTCAAAGCAGAACTATTTGTTCACATTTTTCACATTTAGATTAAAGAATAAACACCAACCTGAACTTTTGGTGAAGATAATCTGCCTCTTTTCCCCAGAGCCGGAACTGATACAGTCCTTTCCATTCTTAGCCTTTGATGTACCTGGAGACTCTATGTAAGAAAAAAAATGAAATAATGAATCTGTTTCATGACTCAGAAGGCTGCACATAATTTGTAACTGTGACATTACCTTCAGTGGTATCTTGCTGAGAAGCTGATTCTGCTGACTTACATTTCTTTGATTTCTGAAAAAAACAAGCAGAAATCTGGTAACGTACTGAAAGGATATACAATTGCCAACTTGTATTTGATAGACGCACAGTTCCATTTAGTACATATTTATGTCTTATACAGTGGAACTCCTCCTTTCACAATATTGCTCCACGCTTTTGGTATTATTTCTATATGGAAAAATAATAACCTTGGCAACCTTAAAGGCACCTTAAAGAAAATCACGCAGCCAAAACCAAACTATCTGGATACGGTATTTTAGTTTGTATACTTTGCAGGGGAAGTGTGTGTTATCATCATTAAGGTAATCTGATACACTGAACCCACATGGCAGGACAGCAAATTGCACAACATTAAACAGGACACAGTTAACTGTAATCAATAAAGATGTTTTTCAATAAAAATTTCAGAATAATCTTGCATCTCATATCCACTTAATTTTATTTAGTTAATAAAAAATCCCTCCTGGGCACCTTTCAGTAACTGGGCCATTTGTTGCAGGTCTGCTTGGGAAGAAAAGGTGCAAATAGTTAATCCAATTTTTTAAAAAACATCTGTGGACCAGATTTTCCAAGTTAATTTATATTTGTCCAGATTAAAAAAAAAAACCACCACCAAAACCCCCAAACAATAGCAACAAGAATCCCATTACTGGCTCTGATTATATAAACACCAAGTTGAAAAAGAAAAGATGTATTAAAACAGTCACTGGTGTTATTATCACAAAATATGACTCTGTATATATTCAGAATGGTGTACATATTTCAAGAAAGCTACACAAACTAAAAAAAAATAAAAATATTCAAATGTGTTATAAAAATTAGGAGAACCCATGCTGTCTAGCATATGATTCACGCTTGAAGAAAAAAATGCCGTACCACATGTTGCTGCAAAGCTTAGCCAGAAGGTGGTGGCAGAGCGTTACTAGTCTAAAAGCAAACTTGGCTCTCCTGGTGCCCCTCATTGTACATGTAAGACCTCTTTTCAGGGTGCTTCCACTTTATGTTCTTAAGGGTGGATTTACAAAGAAAAGTTACCTCCCAGTATCTGAATTATGGGATGTTTGTAAATATATGTATGCATATATATTATACATAATGCATATATATTATACATATTTCATCATGGGCACATATGGCATAGCTGAGCTTGAGTAAGTTTTTATACTAGTGCTAGCTGCATCTTCCTTATGCTTTGTCTCATTGGTATAAAGAAAAGGAGTTTCTGCTTCCTGCTCCAAATACATTAGGTCCACTTAGACTGCTCCCCTAGCTGAAAGGAGACACTGAGGAAGAGGTTTGAACAACAGCGCCAACAGATCCCAAACTAGAAATTTTCTTCTGGTGATGGGACTGGAGCTCACAGATCTCACATTAGAATGAATGGTGGCAGTGACAGCAGAGGAGACTGGTTCTAGCTGCAAAAAGATCAACTGGTGCAGCAAGACAAAGCAGTATTGAAAAAAAAATATCAGAATTTAAGAGGCCTGCTGAGCTATTTGCAAACACTGTACCCACCTGTAAGTCTCTACTAAACTAACAAAAAATATTTGCAAATTCACATAAAGGCATATAGACCCCTAAGATCAAAGTATGACTTCCTTTTTTCTGCCACCACAAGTAACTGCTGACACTGCAAGAGCCAGAAGTGCTCAGCACAATTAGGTGGTACTTCTTTATTGCAAAGAAGCTGGGTACAGCAGAAGCTTTGAGAGTATTCCAAATTATCTGAGCCAAAGCTATAGGTGCTTTGTTAGGGCCACCTTTCTAATGAAAATCAAGTGCAAACAACCACCATTTTTGGGGCTGATTACTCATCTGCTGAGATCTGCAATATTCTATCATAAAATTATCTTTAAAATTCTTTCAAACATTTAATTACAGAATACTGAAAAAAAAAACCAGAAAAAAACCCAACCAGAGGCTATGAACAGAGAGGAAACAGAACAGCAGGATTTCTGCAGGTAACCATCCTTTTGTTGTATTGCCCAGCCCCAATGATGCTGTCTCGGCACAGATGAATAAAGACCAGATGATGAGAAGGAATCATATGCTCGCTGGTAAGTAAACAAGTATTTGTTTCAAAACAATCTAGGAAAACATTTGTATGCCATCTAATCCTATAGGCAGACAAAATCAGGCACAGTAATAGGGGTGAGATGATCAACCTCCACGTAAAGTCTCAGTTGCCTGAAGTGTCAGACAATGATGATTCATGCTGTTGAGATTCAACTAAATTTGTCTCTGGATTGAGTCACCACTAAAGTTTTTGCTTGCTTTGTCATGCTCCAGAATAGCAATGCCAATTCAGAAAAAAATAGAAATGCTGAAAAATGTCCCACATGCAGAACCGTCATTTGACAGTACAGTACCACAGAACAAACTACTCCTTCACAGAGCAGTAGTATACAGTAGAGTATGTAGTAGAGCTGCAACAACTTTATTTCCATGGCACTTTGCATAAAAACAAAACAACAAAAAAAGAGACACAAAAAGACCTCAATAGTATGGTGGAAATTAGCATCGCCAGTAATCACTCAGGAAATGACAAAATTTCCAAACAGTGGTCTTATAGAATCAGACCAGGAATCTACATAACCCAATACTGTGTTTCTGACAGTGGCCAGTAGAGGATACTTGGACATCAAAAAACTAATAACCTGCCATCACAATAAAACAGGAACTACCATATGAAATACAGGGAAGACTTTGCTCATTACTGGAATTGACTAACACAAGCTCTTTGTTTCAAGAAAAACCTAAATCATAGCTGTCACTGTCCATTTTACCCATAGCATTGAATTCGGTGATTTTCAGAGCACTACGTACTGCTTACTAGTCAAAAAAAGTTTCAGTATATACAGCTTAAATACGCTATTAGCAAAATATGCACACAATCTCATTGATTTTAAAAGTAGCACCAAAGTACAACACAGCTTGCTGAGTAAATCCTCCAGTCTGCATAAAGATTAGCAAAGCTATGCGATCTAAGAGCAGATTGCATTACAGACAAGAGTTCTTTTAATTTTGTTTTAAACAATGTATAAAAAATTACCTTTTCTAATTTACTTTTAAGTCTTCTATCCTCCATTCTTTTCTTCAATACTTCCACATCTTCTTTATTACCATTAAGGATAATTACATCTTCCTCTTGAAAGGGAACACCACACTTAAAGGAAAAAAAAAAGCACAGAATTAGTATTTTTTTCAAGATCTTAATTCTAAAAAAGGTTCAACAGCATAAACACTATGCTTAAGCTCTCCAAGGAGCTCTCCAATCCTTTCCCTTGCTGCTGTGTCTTTTCCAATAGTTCTTTCTCTTTTAATACAGTTTAATATTTCTTCTCACCTAAAACATCAAAAGGAAAAACCTCAGTTGTTTTTACCACTGAGTAAAATAATACTGATTGACAGGATCCCTCTTCACAAAAAGGAAAATAAATACTCATCTTACTAGTGAATTGTGAACTTTTGATAACCACATTTAAAAGCAGCTCGCCTATCAATCTGTGCAGCAAATTCTAAAAGAATTTCAGAAATATGAAAATACTTTTTTCTTCTTCAAAGCCCTATTCCATGCAATAGGGCTATGGAAATTGCATATTTATATCACTATCAGTCCCTTATAAACAATACTCTTAACTAATTCTTTTTCTTTAAAGAAAAGGTCCCATTGTATATTTTCTGTTTGTGGGTTCCTTGTTTTACTAGCATAAAATGTACAGTGACTAGATTAAAAAAAGTAGTCTTAACTAGAATCTACTCAATTTTCTGAACCCCATAGCTAAAAAACAAAACTGATTTTTAAAGTTACAAATGCATTTGGTTAAGATTTAAGCATTATGCCGTTCCGCTCTAGAATTTGTCTTTCAATTTAGTAATGCAAGAAAAAACAACTGATAGGAGCATTTCCTTTACGCTGACTAGGAACAACACCAAAGTTGTTATTCCTCTATGTGTAGAACAGACAGCACCAGGAAATTTTTCTCCCAAACAGCTAGACAGGAAAACCTCTTTTGTTTGGGTTCTTTTTTTGTTTTATTATTTTTTTTAAATGACTACAGGGATAAAACTACATGGGATAAAAAGGTATCATAAAAGTGGCATTATTCATTAACCCCACCTTGCCATCTCATTGTCCTTCATCCGATTTACTGAACACTACCAAGTTTCAAAGTACATTTATAAATTAATCTGGATAATGCATATAATGTGCTTCATGTAATTCCACATTTGTTTTCTGGTTGAAGATGCAGATGTTTCACTGCGCACATTTTCAATCATTTGGTGAAGCTAGCACATTGACTATGATGTTTTCTTTTCTAAGATCTCAATTTCCTTAATTTCCCTTTTTTTCTTTTGTTATTTTGTTAAATCCAGAAGCTTTCTGTTAATCTGCAAGATTAGTTTATAATCCCGCCTCTGTCATTATTCTTCTGTTTTCTAAACAACGGTTTAGAAAGGTTACTCATGTATTTGCAGTAGGAATTAAACAAATGAAAGGACATACAGACAGTACTTTGACTACAGTCTGCTCAAGTGATGAACACAGTTTAAAAAATGAATCTGAACACAAGTGGTCAGAGACATTATGAAGGAGAAGCAAGGGTTAGAGAGATGCATATTAAGTAAGTCAGGCAGAATAATAAGTCACACACAAGAAATGGGTGAGTAGCCCAAATTTTTCCACTGCTACTCAATGGGCTAGTGTTAGAAATACCAGCTTGGTATGATCTCAGACACTTGCGAGTGAGAAGTCTAGAAAATCAAGACAGATAATCAGTCTTCATACTGCGGCAAGAGTGACTGGCGGCTGTCTTGATTCTGAAGCAGCCCTACACATTCATTTCTAGTGGGGTGTTTTCCGAACACAGCATGAAAGACCAGCACCCTCCTACAGGCCAGTGATTTCAACAGTAATTTCTGCATTAATTTTTTAAAACATATTTTGTTAAGCATACAAAAATCAGTGGAAATTGCCTTCAAGTAAAAGTTTATGTCAAAGGACTCTAATTTCAATAAATGTTGCATTTTGAAAAAAGCAAGCAAATCCAGGTTCCCATCTGGAAAATGTTGAAAAAAGCAAGCAAATCCAGGTTCCCATCTGGAAAATGCAGGTGGAACTGTTCTAAAATGAAAAGTATTTACAAGAAATGGAGAAATAAACAGTGTCCTCTTTCCATTCACTGAAACAGATAATTTTTTTGCCATGACAACAGCCAGATTATATTACAGGAGAGCAAACCCTTCTAAACATACCTGCAGACAGAGACAAAGCAGTTCTGGAGCAGCACAGGAAGGTTAATCTTATCTCCCTCTCAACACCCACTCCTCTCCCTTAAGAAAGGGAGATAGAACCAGGCCATTTTCCCCTCTAACATGCTAAAGCTTTCAAATAGCTCCCAGGCATTTTAGAAGCAGTTGCACAGTGTTTGCTTGCCACTTTCAATTAAACATGGTACAGCAGTCTGATGTCACTAGGATCTAGTAATAGTAAGAGTTTAAGGGAGTGTTCAAACTCCAAACAAAGAACTATTTACAGGGATCTGCATTTTTCTGGATAAACACTGAGGCGGTTTATAAAGACAAGAACAGGGAGAACAACATAAAGCACTACCTCCCCTTTCTTTACACTCTCCAAACATTTGGTGAATCCAGATAATTTACTGCATATGGCCAAAATGACTGACTTATGGGATTCTATAAAATCACTGCTAGCGTCATGCATCTCCTTAGAGGCAG
>JANZLP010000009.1:28404450-28416880 GCA_026930925.1 Chelictinia riocourii | reverse complement strand
TGTAATGATGTGGTACTGGTTTGGCTAGACTGTGCATTTTTGTTGTTGCTTTGTTCATAGTTTTAGAATATCTGAACAATTTAGCAAATTTTGAAGGTGAATAAAGATTGATTCAATTTTGGAATGGGATTTAAACTGATAGTATACCAAACTTAAATTAACTTGAAAAGTGTAGGCACTGTTTATGTCTTCTGAATTGTGAAAGGCAAACCAGTCTACTGGAGAAATTCTTGAATATCATAATCTTTCTGATACTGGAAAAATAAAGACTCTAAAAAAGATCCCGTAGCCATTTATAATGCTAAGTCAGATCTTGAATAGTCTTTACATAATCGTTACATAGGTAAGCAGGATGAGATCCAGCAGACAGTTAAGCACATGTATAATGCTAAAAGCTGAAGGGATTTAATGGATTTTGATTTACTTGCTTCCACGTCTAAAGTTATGCATCTGCTTAATTCTTTGCTGCACCAACAGAAAAGACTTCACAGGAATAGGTAATGCTTTAAAAAGTAATTTGACATGCAATCAACCAACCAAATTTCTCTTGCTGTGCTAAACTAAGGACATTGCTCAAAGATGAAATCTCATCCCCTCTTTCAGGAGTCTCTGACTGAACTGTAATAGTGTGGGTGGATTTGGGCACCAGACCCTGCCTACAGAGAAGGACAAAGTCAAGATGACTCACATCAGTATTCATAAAAAAATCTGCTATCTTCTAGCAAAGGAAAGGAGATGACAAGATAATAAATACTAAAACCACATCCCCTTTAGGTGGGGTTAGGGGAGCTGATGTTGCTTTAGCTGCTACGCCGCAGCCACCCACCTCCCAGGCCCACACTGGGCTCTCGGCTGGGAAGAGGAGCAATGCCCAGGGTGGAACTTGTGGCAGGTCCCTGCCCTTTTGCTGGACTAAAGACAATGTCAGCTCTCCCAAGGTTATTCTCAGAGGGTAGAGGTTCTTTTGTTTGATTACCGAAGGAGCCAAGCTCCAGAGGAGAGTGTCTTCCAGTCAGTGTGGTGAGCCTTCCCTCATTTGGGAGTATTCCTCATTGCCCACCCAGTGGGAAGATAGGCCCCAAATAATTTCCCTTTGCTTTACCTTGAGGTCATTTAATCCCTCTTTCAGTTTTCAAGGAGACTACAGTGTGATTTTTTTTCCAGAGCACTTGGTCTCTTAGATGTACCACGCCTAGAGACTTTTCCTGGGATGCTCCTAAATCGCCTTGGGTGCTCTTGAAAAGACCCGTTTCTAGGTGGTCTAAGAACTGGGTTTGGCCCTGGTGCGTGTTCCTGCCGCAACAGGAACCTCCCGTTGGCCTGGGCAGGGAGAGAACTGCCAGACTAATGGCTGCTACCCTGCTTTCTCAGTGCGGTCCACGACAAGAAAATTTGCTCTGGCAAAGCATTGTGAAATGGACCCCTACAAACTTATAAAAGCCAAACTATCGTGTTCAAAGAAAGAAACAAAGGGTGAAAGCAAAGATTCAGAAAGATTTCCTACAAGCAGAATTTACTATTATTTCTTCCTTCATATTATTGCAAAAAGATGGAGAAATTTTATAAAAGAGTCTCCCTATTCTTTGAATGACTCATGGTAATAATAGGGCATTTTATACTGCTTTCTCCATCTGTGGAACCCCTCTTATCTCAAAATAGTCTAACACTGCAGAGCTGTCCTTATCGCAGCTGTAGAGAAAGAGAAACTGAGTCATAGACAATTTATTTTCTTGGTTTGTCCCAAATGACCCAGGGAACGATTATCACAACGGGACACAATAATTAGAACTATTTTAAGCAATGATCTTCACTGTGATCTCACATAGCTTTGTGTAAAGAAAGGAAAGCTCAACTTACATCAAGAGTTACACAGTCATGTAGGTGCAAAAATGCAGCTGAGAGCTAAGCAGGGTCACGGCTTGGAAAAAATGTGTATCACATAGGGGCATGCCAGAAAACATCCAGAGAAACAGGAGCAGAAAGTTGGTCTGGTCAGTTGAATCTGACCTCCTGCAAATTCACCAAGATGGGTTTTTAATATCTTTTGCTGGTGGAGCATGATCCAGGTGATGAAGCAGAGTATTGTCATGTACAAACTGGGATTGACTGGACTCTGCAAGAGTGGGAGTCTACAATTCAACCCTTCCTGTACAGTCTAGTTCTGTATTTTATATAGACACACACTAGATTTGATACGTCTGAGTCATTACATAGGTTTTGGAAATCTGTATTTGTTTTATCATTTGTAAACATTTCGCGTATTTTTATCCCCCCAAATAACCAAGGTTATTGCCAGTGCAGAAGTACCAGCATGGAGTGGGTTATGAAATATATTATCCTTTAATGTATTAAAGATGCTTTCTCAAAATTCATACTGGCATTGGGAATACACAAATTGCCTTTGGCATTCCGTCTGATGTTGTCTACACAGATCGAGGCAAGTGGTTGGCATTTATCTTTGAAATGGTTAGGAACTGGATTATTTATGTATTTATGCATCATGGTTTCTAGATGCTTATTCTTTACCAACAGATAAGGAGTCCCACTTTAGACTTATAAATGTTAGTCTGGGTGAAGTTGTAATACTGCAGAATATGACTATACTGCTAGGAACTGTTTTGTAAGCAAGATTAATTTATGGGGCGATGAGCTGCCAGGTCACTGGCCTTGAACATAGCACTGTGGTTAAAATGTTGTTATAACAGTACTTGAGAGACAATTATGAATGGCTTTCAGTATTGGTCATACGATTGCGTTTAATTTGCCTGCAACATGAGTTTTTGATGCGAGGAGGCTGGATATCCTTGTTAGCTACATAAGTAAAAACCAGAAGAGAGGACCTGAAATGAAACAGGATTAAATCATCCTAATTTATGGCCAAACTCCAAATTCAAATCTCCACATCCATAGGAGTTGTAGCAAAACAATGCCTGCCCATTAAACACTGAATAATATGTTCAAAGGCAATGCAAAATGTAGTACACCAACAATATATTTTTTTTCTCTTTGAAGTTGGAGAATTTTGGAATTGGTCACAGGGAAAGTGAGAACCAGACAGCACAGGGACACTTCTTTGCTCCCAGCTTTCTTCCCTAGCTACTATTTTACAAAAATATTACAGAATTCAACAGTGCAGTTTAGCAAAGTTTTTCTTAGCTCTGTGCTCATTATTATGGTTCTGTAGGCTACAGAAATACCTGTAAGCCACATAAATAAATTAATGTACTAAGTGCGGGTCAGAGCTCAAAGCGCTTAAAACTTGGATCTAATTCAGTCCAAATCAGCTCACAGGTAGGGGACCGATGGCTACAAAAGCCATGAGTGTGAGGGGAGCCGGCGAAGGGACAGTTCAAGCTGAGATCAGAGGGATACACTCAGACTCACCGTGGTTACTTAATTTGCAAGCCTTGGAGGATTTTTGGCTATAATAGGTGCAAAACTGACTGCCGAGTCTGGGATTGGAAATAAAGCAAGCTAAAGAAGTGCGTGAATAAGGTGACAAGAGCCTCTGCTATTGGTTTGGTTTTTTTGGGGTTTTTTTTGTAATAAGGCCTCAAGCACACAAAATAGGAAACCCTATGCTTTATTGCAGTGGTCTGGCCAGAACTGATCTACTCAACAGATGATCTACGTGCCCAACAGATCCTTAAACTACAATGTTCTTACTTGATACACTCCAGAAAGTGGTATGTATTGCAGACTGACGTGCAAAGAGAGTTCTAAGTTGCAATCTTGAATTTCACATTTCTAGGGATGAGGGAACTGAATTCAACACACAGAGTCCTAATTCACCCCTACAATTTTAGTAAAAGTCATATCCAAACCCAAAATGGAATTACTTCTACAGAAATTGTGGGAAAAAATCATATATATTTCATACTCGGACTTCAGCTTGATTCATTCTTATTCCAGTTTCTGCATATTTACAACTTTGCAAAGCTCTCAGGGTGGACTAGATGATTTGTCTTGAAATATGAAGGATTTGTCAGCAACTACGTGTATTGGAGACACTAGTATGGATGGCCATTTACACTGCCTTATGCATGCCAGGTCTTTATTGTGAAGTAGTGTGTTAAAGTCTCAGTGTGAATGCTCTGTTTAGGGGTAAAATAACCTTAGATTAATGTAGATGAATTTCAGAAGAGTGTCTGGGAGGTTTATGCTATCCCATACTTAAGGCACTTTTCTCCTGAGCATTAAACATTTTTAGTGCACTCCTAATTTATACACTTTATATCTTTGGTTGAGTCTCGGACTGTTTGGGGAAAAAAAACCCCACCCCATAAGCAAGCAGCAGCAATGCAGCTGGACAGCTCAGTGTATTCTGCACCAACCTGTTGTGCAGCGGTGCGGGGTGGGGTGGTCCCCGGTGCGCAGAGCTGCAGGCGGAGCAAGTCTTACTCTAGGCAGGGGCAGAAAGCAAACAAGCCCTGTAGGTAGCGTGGCTGGTAAAGCATGAATGCTGTGACTGAATCAGGTATTTGGCTCCTTTCCAGACCAAGAGCTAGCTTGTTCATGATAGCTGTTCAAGCCTTTTAAATGTGAGACGTATTTGCAAATACAGAGCTGATTCACAAGAATCTAACTTGCTGATCTGTGAACGGGGCCAGCTCTGCTTATTTCTGCTTTCCATTTGACATGGCTAAAATCGTCTTACTTGCTTTCATGAGACTTTGGCTAAAGCCTTTCATTTACTGGGTCTGCAGTTTCTCAGGAAGAGATATTTTCTATTGAATTTAGATCTGAAACCTATAGAGACTCAGCCTACTCCTAACCTGAAACTGAACTGTATTTTCTTTCCCCATCCCAGATTTGATGACATTTCAGCATCACAGATAAGATCTTTTCTTAATGAGAAGGACTGCAGAGCTTATACAATGGAAGTCAAATTAACAGGCTTAAAAACAAGGACACAGAGAAGTATCTTCTAATAGGGCATTTCTGTCCAGGGGGACTGGCACTTGCTTTCATTACATGGTGATAACAAAGCTGTTTGCCTTGTTCTTTTGGGATACTTCAGGCATTCAGTATACAGCCACAGCCTAGAAAAGCCGTACTTCAGGAAACTTGGTTGATAATTCTTCATTCTCCAACACCAAGAAAGCACAGGAACAAAATTAGTCCCGATTGTTAACAAAGATATATTGAGTCACTGATAAGCTCAGCATCCCCCTTGCATCCTGCTGACTGCTTTCATAAAGTTCTACTCACTGCCGTCTGCCAAGGTTTTCTGAATGTGTTATGTATGCATGGGTAATACAGTCTTAAATAAATAGCAAATTACTGTGATCATCTTCAGCCTATTTACTAAGGCCACCCTCCTTCAGAGCTGCACACTGAAGGAAGGAGTGGGGATCAAGAGTTGGAGAAGGCAAAGAGCTGTACGGGACAGAAAATGGATTACAGAAAATCAGATCCAACTGGGAATCCAGCTTGTTTCCCTACTTCCATCAGCTCATCGCTCTGTGTCTTCAATGGCCTAAATAAAACCATCAGTACATGCTTGAGTTGAGTCAACAGAGCCATTACTACTACCACATGCCTGACAACAAGTAACTGAGGCTAAGGCAGCTTGTAAATCACTCTACTTACTTATGGGAATAGATATTGTCTTATTTGAGAGGGATTGTAAGTGCTGTAAGGACTATGAACAGAGAGAGACCTCATGTGACAAGAAAAGTTGGTACTGATATAGTTTTAGGAAAAAAATCCTACTGCTAACAGAAATCATAATGTTGGATCATAACCTGTGTGTAGTCTGGATCTAAACAGATTAAAGGTCAAAATAGAAGACTAGAAGTAGAAAAATAACATTCAGGGTAAGCAGCTAAACCCCTTTATTAAGAACAGCTGAAGGTTGTAGGTAGTTTCTATAAAAACCTCTGGTGAAATCCAGATTGCTAGGAATCTTCAGCCCTGTGTCTGAGTAATACCAGCCAGCGAGAATCTGGAAACCTGAGTCCTTTGGAAGTCATTTGTGCAGATAAATGCTTAAGTTCTCACCCATCATCTTCCTGTCCTCGCCAACACCTACGGATTTAGCTGCGTAAGGTCTTTAGGATTCAGCCCCCTGTTCGAAGCCACAGCCTGTCTCAATTTGGGTAAAAATAAACCACATCTTATTGTCTTTTATGGAGCAGAGCAGCAGCAGCAACATCTGGCAAAACAGACACCGGTGTGTGCTATGTTGCAGCTTTTTCACATGGTGCTATCTCACCCTTCTGTAAGACGCAGAGAGAAGTTCGTTAACACGTAAACTCTCCCGTGAAAACCTGACGAGTCTTTTTTGCCTTGCAGTGCTGTAAACTGGGCTGTAACCAAGTCCATCCGTGCAGCTGCCTAATAACATTTAATTGCTTTATAACTCAGAAGCAAATTGCGTTGATTTAACAGTGTTATAAAAGAAGGCCTTGCTATTATTTCTTTGCAAAGTGCAAAACCCTGGCTTGCTTTTTGGAGCATTTACTGTCTTTTTTAACTTTCAAGTTAATAGCTCTTCTGACAAATGTGAAAGAAATATATTTATGACATTATCATCTCAGTTCTTATATACCTCAGTGTTGGAATGTGTCATCACTTTTTATTCAAGTGTTAGCTTTTGTTGTAAGTTTTCCTTATTCTTGTTTTAATGAAAATTTTAAGAATGTAATGAAAATATAATCCTGATGCTTAATTATGGCATAAGCCTAGTACAGTTTATGCATAACAAAAATGTCAAGGCCCGTATATTGTGCCAGAAGCCCTTACTTTTAAGCAATGCAATTAATTATACTTGAACATCCTAGAGGTTTATTGCTTCAGATAAAAGCATTCCGAGCACCTTCTTTACTTTTATTTCTAGAAGAAAAACAATGTAAAATAAAGATAATTGAAGTATCTTTGACAGACAGGTTGTTTTTTTAAAGAACTGTGTTGCTTTAATGAAGAACCTCCTTAAACAAATTTATGTGAAACTACTTTGCATACAAAATTTTGGTTTATGTCAGCCTAGGTCATAATTTACTTTATTCTGTGCCTTTAAATAAACCATTGTACATTTACATTGGTGATCTGGATGCCAGTTTAATTATCTAATGTCAGCTTCTATAAGACTGATAAAACTATTAAAACAGAAATTCGGTGCTAGGGTGGAATGGTGCTACTAAAATTGAAAAATAGCCCTTTAGTTCTGTCAGCAATACTGGCACTGCTAAATTTCCTTCCCATGTAAAAGGTGTTTGGTGTAAGTATTGTTGAATGGAAGCCCATGACCGTATTATGAAGACATACAGAGCTAAATATGAGGGCTGTGCCTTCAAGAATTGTACTAAGCTGGCTATTTTATTGCGGTTAGGATTTTGACACTAATTTGATTGACTGCTGTATGCATCTCCCGGAAGAGGAAAAAAAAAAAATCCATTAAAATATTACACTTAAATAAAAGCCCCCAGCAAATTGCTTGCTGCAGAGAGCTGTTTGCATGAGAAAGCAGCAAAGACGTAAGAAGCTTTTTCAAACTAGTGGCATATGTTTTCTTGATAAAATGTGTAATTCTCTGCTTCTCATTGTGCATTTTAGTCATCATGTCTAGCTATAAGAAACTCACACTGATTTTTATCAGTTTGATTTAAAAACAATGCATTTTTCCAACAGCCAGATTTAGTAATAGTTTCTTATGGGGCAGCTTTTATTTTGTTTAATCAATGATATTGATTTCCCTTTAAATATAAAGATTGCACAGTTCAACACTGGATGCAACAACAGTATTTTAAAGATGAAGTGACTGCCTGGTTTGTTAAGGTCTTTTCTCAATAAATCCCCCTTTGTTTAACAATTTTGTTTAGAATGAAACTTCAAGAATTAGTAGTTTTTGATCCTTAATAGTGAAAGCTTTATATTAAAACAAAGGTCTTATCAGTCTTCAAGGCCCCCCTATATACATTCTGGATTATTTTTTCATATTAACTTTTATTTAAGTAAAATACCATTGTATAGATTTAATTTTGTGTACATATCAGCAAGTCCTAATCTTCACCTCTTTACCCTGAGTTCCAATTTGTCGTCATCTTGGGCTCGCTGGGTGTGCAAGCACTTCTCAGAGTGACTAAGGGTTATGGAATCTGGCTCATTACTACGCGTATAAATAACAGATGCTGGGAAGAGGAAGTGTGGCTACTGCTGGGCCAGGCTGGACCGAGTGCTGGGGCACCAGCACCCTCCTGGGGAGCAGCTGGGGGTGCGGGCTGCTGGGGGCATGGGGCTGTGATCACCAGTGGAACACAACACTTTTAAAACAACTGCTTTTTGACAATAAATTAAGCTTTTGATGCTTTTGCTTTGATGCCCCCTTTTCCTGGCTATTTGAGACGAATACCTATTGCATTCTCTACTCAGGTGTTTTGTTTTGTTTTACAAAAGCTATGGTCTGGAATTCCTGGGCTTCTTTGGATTTGCCTCTCCTATGCTTTTAAAATATTCCCTCTTTCCTTCTTTCTATTCTTGATGGAATGATGAACAATTAAGAGCCTATGTTCGACTAAGAACAATTAAGAGCTCCTCCTTGTCTCACTTTTCTAAGTCTTTCCCATAGAAAATGTTGGAGGAAAAGGTCTAAAGGAAGCAAGCTCCAAAAAACTCCAAACTCATCCTTTTACTGTCTGTTAAGTGTTTTCATTCAGAGTATTGAAAAATATTAATAAGTAAGAATGCCTTCTGAGCCAGACCCAGTTCCTCAACCTTTTTTGCTTCCTGCCAAGTTAATAAGTTAAGTCTGGCCCAAAGTGCTCTAGATGAGATAGAAAATGTTTTCTGGAGTTCAGCGGTTTTGTGGTGTTTGTACTTCTGCTTGAAATCCCATTGACTCGTCGTTACATCTCCCAGCATACAGGAGATGTAAATAACATCCAGTACAGGATATAAACAACATCCGAGCTCTTGTGTGCTTACCTTGAGTACCGTCTCCAGTTCTCCTTCAGGGTATTTCAGTAAATGGTGGGAAATAGTGTTTTTGTCTGTGTGACAACAGAGAACTTACTGTGTAGGCAACAATTTTTAGATTTAGCTAAATGTGCATGTTCACGCATGCTTAGAAGTCTTCTGTCAGGAACATCAGTCCTGGGACTGTACTGATGTAAGAAAACCTGTTTCTAAATTGGGCTTTTTTTAAAAAATGAGTACTGTTTCTTTTGGTGGCATTGCTAAATAACCTCAGCAATTTTGAAGGTTTAGAGAAAGGACAGCAAGAAATCTCCAGTCTCTTCTTTGTGGGTCTCCATTTCTGCATTATGTCAGGAGATGACCGTCTCCAGTATTGGGAAGGAGCGTGTCTTTGTTCTAACACAAATTAGTGCTTTTCAGAGTGTACCAAAATAATTGCATTTGCAATACAACGCTGAATAATTTTAATTTTTTTTCTTTCTGATAAGAACCTTTTTCTTGAGTGTTTTAATGCATAAAATTGCTATTTCTGTGTGCATTCTTTTTTATGTATAGAAAAGTAGTCTGCAAATATGACTCGCCAGTCAAGTCTGTTAATGAAAAACAGGTTTCTGCTTCTAGTCATTCCTTGCAACGTGGCAAGTTGTTGGAAATTGTACTATAAATATTGCATACAACTGAGTATATATTTTTATCAAGGCCCACACAGTCTAAAGGATGAGAGTCCTTTTACTGTAACAGCAATTAATGTATTGTTGCCACACTTCCAGTATCATGCAAGAATTCTGTGAAGGTTCAAATTGCTACTCTAGTCAAACATCTTCTAAGTGGACTTAAAAAAAGGTGAAATTGCAAACTGGCCTGTAGTTTTTAACGTATTGGCATTGTAAAATCTGAATTGGGGGCAAACTCCACATTGTGTCTTAAAGAAGTGGCATGTCTTGTTTTTCTTATTTTAAAGAATACAGGCTGCTTTGAGTAGTCTTTATTGGGTGAAATGCACAATGTGGATTGTTGAAAACTAAGAGATTTGTACATCTGTGTTTAACTTATCTATAAAATGATTCCATTCCTTATCTAAACTAATTGCTAACGCAATAATTTTAACGTTTTTTTCCTCGTTCATAATTGTTTCATAGTGGCTGGAATGGCTGGCACTGCTCATATTGATGGAGACCATATTGTTGTATCAGTCCCTGAAGCTGTCCTAGTTTCTGATGTTGTTACCGATGATGGAATAACTCTTGATCATGGCTTAGCTGCTGAAGTTGTCCAAGGACCCGACATCATCACTGAAACTGATGTTGTAACAGAAGGTGTAATTGTTCCCGATTCTGTTTTGGAAGCTGATGTTGCTATTGAAGAAGCTTTAGATACCAGTGATCATGTTTTGACTTCTGATCTAATAACAGAAACCGTTAGAGTTCCCGATCAGGTTTTTGTGGCCGACCTTGTCACGGGTCCTGATGGACATTTGGAGCACGTGGTGCAAGACTCTGTGTCAGGAGCCAACTCTCCTACGATGGTTTCAGAAGAAGTTCTTGTAACGAACTCAGATTCTGAAGCAGTCATTCAAGCAGCTGGTACTGTTCCTGGCTCCACAGTGACTATAAAAACAGAAGACGACGACGATGGCAAGAGTACCTCTGAAGACTACTTAATGATATCTTGTAAGTTAAACAAAGGTAGATATAAAGAGGAGATTAGCTGAAGTAGAAGTGGTCTGGTGGGGAGAAGGTACTATCTTGACTCTTGCTGCATTCTGTACTGGAAGTCTCAAGTCTGTTGCCCAGTTAATTCTTGGTGTCTGGATTTGGGTTTTCTTGATGAAAAATCCATTATCGCTGATAACAGCAAGAAAGAGAATGACATTGATGCTGTTGAGTGAATGAGTTTGTATGTTTGTACTAGATATTCCTGAAAATTAAGAAAAACACATTGGAAATTTAAATATTCCACATATTTTGAGTGTGTAATACTCTTTAAAAATACACAGGTATATTACCATGTAGATTATTACATTGCATGTGTAGAGTCACGTAAAAATAATGTGTTTGGTTTAATCAGTAGAATCCAACAAAGAAATGCGTTTTTAAGGTATCAGACTCGTAAAGTTTTATGTGTCCACAAAATATTGTTTGTTTAGCTGTATTAAAAGTTATAATAGGCATTTAATTGTATGTTGTGCTGTTCTGAACCAAACTTGACATTAAGGCATTGTGTGGATTAATTGATTGGCGCTCTGACACTGGAAAGTGGCTGCCCATTTCAGGTTTTCACACGGCATTCAACTGTGAGGAAACTGTGTGGTCCTATACTACTTGTTGAGTGAGAGCTACCCAAAGGACCTTAGGTATATTATGTATCTTCAGTGGTTAAATTATACTCAAGATACCAGTTTTTATTGTTACACGTATTTGATAAAATGCATGATAGTTCATTCTAGATTCTTGACTTCCACAAATTAGTTTGAAATGTGAGTAGGTTAAAACAGATTTTATTTAGTCAGAAGCAGTATGTTAAAAAAAAGGCAATGCCAAGTGTGTCAAAGTGTCAATCTGTTCACAGCAAGCTGCATTTATTAAAAATTTCAAGACAGAGGAAACGACTGATTAGTGATTATAAATGTGATGAAATATTGAAATCTTTATGTCCCTTATGAGAAATATATTTTTTGTATTTATTTTTTGTTCAGTATAGGATGGACAGCAATGATTTTTTTTTGTCATTCTGTCATTAATGCCATATGTCACTAATAGAAGTCAAAAAAGATTTTTTGGAAAAAGAACCAAAAAAACCTCAGTCTAAAAGCAAATTAGACCTACAACAGAAGAATTTCTGTGTGTTTGTAAATAAAGGAACACCTTTTTTACAGTCAGTTGTTTCACTGAAAAAATTCCTCCTTTCTGACAGAGTACTTACGATGACTTGTATTCTGTAACTGCGGTATTTCCAACTGCACCCTTGTAATTGTAAGTAAAGTCATCTTTCGAATTCCTTCTAAGATAGATAAGTGTGGTTGATAATGATTACCACTGCACTTAGACCAGAGTATCTTAAACTTCCAGGAACAGTTACCTGATGACTCCAGCTGTGTCTGATATATTCACAGTTTTGTCAGGTGTTCTCAAGCCTACCAATGGCTTTTGCAATGTTTCGAAGCCACTTTGAGACATAGTTTTCAGCAAATTAGGTTTTATATATATGTATAATTAATGGTATGCCCGAATAGTCACCATTGGAAGCTACATTTATTAGTGTAGAATTTTCTTTTAAGGAATTATTTTAGATAAATTAAGGCAATCATAGAGTCATTTAGATTGGACAGGACCTTTAAGATCATTGAGTCCAACCATTAATCCAAAACTGACAAGTCGATCACTAAACCATGTCCCTAAGTGCCACATCTACATGTCTTTCAGATACCTCCAGGGATGGTGACTCAACCACTTCCCTGCACAGCCTGTTCCAATCCCTGACAACCCTTTCAGTAAAGATATTTTTTCTGATATCC
>JANZLP010000009.1:28044944-28055609 GCA_026930925.1 Chelictinia riocourii | reverse complement strand
AGCAAATGATTTGCTGAGGACAGAATCGGATACAGCAGCAAGACTGAGAAAGGGTAACATAGCCTCAGACTTCCCAGCTTCAGTTAAACAAACTCTAAATCATTTGGTATTAATTGATAAGGAAAGATGCAGCCTTTAATGAAGTTACCACTTTCAACAATGATCTCAGAGCTTTTGTTTTATGAAAGTCCAGATGTTCCAATCTCAGTCAAAATAGAAATTTTAATGAGCATTTTAAGTCATACCTTAACACAGCCCAGAACAGTCCTGCTTAGTAATGGGTAGGAGCACTTATCTGTTTCATTTAATCTGCTGAACACCAGGCACTGCCAAGCACTCCAGATCTAAGCCAGAGTTGCCTTTCCTAGCTCATTATCTCTGAGGTACAGTCCCCTTAGTCCCACCTTTTCTTTGTGAACTGGAAGAAAACTGCCTGGAAAATAGAAGACCTTGTTATTAGCAGTGCATAGAGCACAACAGTGGGACTAAAGTGCAACCTTGAACCCTCTCAGCTGGTGCTTAGGGTTTGTGCTGTTCTTTACATCTGGGGTAGTAGTCTGTACTCTGACTACATCACCCACTTCAGCTTTAATTAAGTATAAAATGATCCCTCTCCTAAAAAAAAGAAGACTTATATAAAGATAATAGGTAACAAATCATGAATTAATCAAATGTTTTTTGTTGAGACAGTTGTGATGACATGTTAAAAAGCAGGTAGATTAATATCTTGCTGAAAACAAAATAATTAATAAAACACTCCCCTACCATAGGGCCCATCAGGTTACTTCCCAGGGGAAATATGTAAAGAAGCTATTTAGCAACTTTTCTTCTTTAGTCAAAGTGAATGTGTTTAATTTGCCTTTTAACTTGCTTTTAAACATTTTTAAAAATTGACTTGGGCTTTCTCTGGAAATTTCTCTTTCCATTCTTTTGTTGACATTCCTATGTATAAAAAAGGGGATAAAAGCTTTCATCCTGAACAACTGCAGTAAAAATAGCAATGAAGCATTTATGGTAGTAGCATTTGAGACTCACTGAAATGTTTCCCAGAGGTGGGATTATATATAGGTTTAAAGTTAAACATTTCAAATTTCTTTGCTGAACCTAGGCCATTACTAGAATATGATCTGCTTTGCTTCATTTCCTAAACTTTTAACTTTTTAAATCATTTTATTTCAGTGAAGAAAAAATCTATGTGGTAAAATGCAGGAAAGAGTACTTTAAGACTACAGCAAAGATAAATCCTAAGGGCAAACCCAAATAGCTAAGAGGACATTTGCCTCACTACTATTTCTATCTGTCAGCTGCAAATAAGTCTTTTCACATTATTCAATATTCGTTTTAACAAGGTTAGAAATCAGGAGCAGACCAAGATGACTTTTGTAAAGCTGTAATAATTTATACCTATCAAGATGTTTGTTTTTGCTTGGGATTTGGTCCATTTGTTGTTGGGTTATTTAGGATTGGGAAAGAGCTGAAGAAAGGTGAATGACATGAAAGGTGACCTGCATCTGGAAAAATACAATTTCAGCTTTTGGGGAAAACTATTGAAAAGGAAACACAGAAGACCCCTTTGAACTGCAGCAGATAGCAATGAAAACAAAATCTCAGAACAAGTAAATTAATAAATAAGTCAGACTGCAGATTGTTGCACAGCCACAACAGGCTGCAGAGTTTATTGTTTTGTTTCCAAACTGAGGTCTACAGAAAAGAAATATATGGGGCTCGGGGCATTTACAGATAATGAACATCCAGACTGAGGAATGTACCCCAAGGTATTTTGGGAATCATCTCACTGACAGAACAGAAATCAGATTTTAAAAAAGCAAGAAAGAAATATGATCTGCAGAGACACAGAGAGACAAAGACTCAAACTGACTGTTAAGTAATGGCATCTTTCCACCCATAGTACAAATAATTACGTTTGAAGTTTACTGAGGAACAGATTTCAGCTGATTTAGCCCTGACCTGTTTCTGAAGTTTTGTCTATAGAGTGCAATCGGTGAACTAACCAACTTGCAGGCCTGTTGCCTGCCCACAGAAGTGGCCCCGATGCCTGCCTTGCCTACCACCGCCCTCCACCTCACGGCTGGGACCTGCTAGAGGCATGCCCTTATGTTTGTATTGAAACATGTGGATCAGTAACAAATGTGCCTGGGAAGATTAAATACCTGGTTATCAGGATAATAGGAGGGATTTTTTACTATTCTGCAAATGGTATTTTTGTTACTCCAGAGAACCTGTCTCTGCTGCCTAGAGGCAGGTATTTGGGTGCAGGGGTGGTCACCCAGAGCCACAGCCCCCATGTGCACCAAGGGCTCTGGCTCTCTGCTGTTCTGCTCTGAACCATCTTTCCAATAGCGTTAATTCTGAGTGCAATTCATAGTGACGAGTCTAATACACAGCAACAAAAGCAAAACTAAAAGAAAAGCTTCACCTGACCCCAACAAGGTATCTTCCTATGATATATAATTATTCTGGCTTAGTTTTAGCACCATATAACCTATCAATTTTGAATTGAGTAAGGAAAAAAAAGTTTATCTGTGTAATATGCATCTTTCAAGGAATGGAAAAATGTACCACAACTCCTGCCACAAACCACCTCCACCAATCTCTAATAACAAATATGCTTGAACATTATCAGTAATAAATCTAAGAATGGAAAGAAAAATCTTCATGAACTCACTTCAAGTGCAATGAGCTTACAGTCATTCTCCAAGAAGAAAAAAAGGCTACACAATTTTCTTTACAATCAATTATATTTTCTGCCCTTTGTGTAGCACTGCCAAGCTAAATATAGTGCTGCATTGAATATAGTTGCCTTCACATTGTAATAGGAGTTTAGGTCCTCAAGTATTGTAAATTGAGGTATCTCTATTGACTCTAGCACATGGAGACTTTTTGCTCAATCTTTACACCACATTAATCTTGTGTGTTTAGATATCAACTTCAGTTTCTGTTTATCAACTTACAATTATTCAATCAAGAAAGGCTCTTGAAATGCATTATCACACTTTGAAAAATAATACTGAGGATGAAAGAGAGAGGAAAAGCAACAGATGGGTAACAGCTCCAGCAGGACAATTCAATTTCCAAACAACAAGCTATCACAAGCACATCAGCCTCCCCACAGGTTTCTTTTTAACTTTAGCAATAATGTGTTAAACGTGTCTCCAATTTGTGAGGAATTTCACAGTGTAAACATTTCATTGAACCTTTGGTAATCCCAGCAAAGCTCACTAAGAAGAGCCCTGCTGGGACTCGGCTCTGGCAGAGATGCCCTAGGCTGCTCCGGGTGCTGCAGGGGCCTTCCTCCCCTCAGAAATTTTTGGGTGAGCAGCACCCAGACAGCAGGGCTGGCAAGGGATTTCGTTGCCAAAGAGGTACCCCATCTGAGGCTGAAGCCTGTATAAATTGAACAGGAGGGAGAGGAAACTGGTTTCGTCTGCTGAACTATCACTGTCCATTATGCCTGGGCAAGGGACAACCTCTTCATTTTGTTGCAGTTTCTCCATCTATCCTTGGGGGGAGGACACTGCCTACCCACCCCCTTTTTGATTGTTATCATCCATGTGTACTGTTATCCAGCTGAAAAATAGTTAGGAAAGAAATGAGAATCTATACAGTACAATACAATCTATTTCATTTAGCTTAGTTTTGTCCCTCTCCAGGATATGTCTGTGGAACCCTTTAATTCCTTCTATGCTTGAAGCAGAGTATTCCCAGGATTTAGTATGCTTTCATGAAATATAGAGAGAATATCTGCTGCTCTAGGTTTATTTTCCCTTGAAATACTTCACAGCCTTCTTTCTCCTCTTTCTAAAAGCAGCCCTATAGAGTCAGGCACCTGGTATCAACAAGCACTACTGCTCCAGCTCTCCCAGGCTGCAAGGTGCTTCAAAGCCGTATGTAGATGCAACCTGCACAGCTGAGCACTTGCCCTGGGCTCCCATGCAGCCCAGCACAGAGCTGGGAGCACACTCTAAGGCTGGAAATAGAACTGCTTTTCTTTTCTAGGACTGTTCTTATATGCCCATACAACTGCTTCTCTGTGTGCGTGCGACTACACGCAGGACTTGTAGAAGGGAAGCACTATGAGAAAGCAAAACCAGCAGAAACTAATCTGAGTTTTATATTGTAGCCAAACCAGCAAAATGTAATTTGAGTCTTATATTGTAGCCAATGTTGTGGGAAGTTGGATGCTCTCCTCTTTTAACAAATAACAATATTGGAATGTTTATTTCATTATTATTTATATTAGCACATTACATTCCTTGAAATAACAAGGTTTAATTTTTATTGCATCCTATGAGTCTGCTCAGTCTCAAGCTCATGCAAATGACTGGCAAGCCCTTGGTTTGATGCAGGGAAAGAAAAAGCTTGTACTTGACTGTTACCTCCTTCAGGCAAGGTGAAGCATGCAGCACTATTAATAGCTATTCTTAATTTAATAGGACAGAAAATCCTAAATAATTGTTTCTCCACAACAGTTTCCATCTTTCCTATGCTAAAAGTCTTTTTCTAGGGGCTCAGAAGATAAAGAAATTTAGCACGGTAGCACCTTCCTCTTCCTGCTGTACATGATAATCTCCAGAATCTCTTACAGGACAGAGCACAGCAATAAACTCAGAATGAAAAATATTATATTCAAACCTCTGCCTTCCTGCAGGCTTCTAGTGCAAAGTTAGACCACATAGTTAAATTCAGATGACACTGAGGCATAGAGCTCCTGCTGGATTTGGGAAGCAATATTTACATATCTGGGCTAGAGTTTAATTGATTCAACTCTACATTTTTTAAAACCAGAATTACAGCTACCCTAACTCAAAAGGCTTTTGCAGAGATTAAAAAAGACAAGCCACAAGCTGCAAAGCAATCAGATGCAGTAAGCCCCATAAACACAAGAAGCACTAATTACCTCACACCTTGAGCACACAGAGAGGGAGCTGCTCACCCAGGAGCAGCACGAGCAGAGCAGCTCTGCGGAGGATGACAGGGTGGGAACCAAAAGGGACCACGTAGCAGCATCCTCACCAGCACAGGCAGAGCCCAGACAAAGCCAGCTCAGTGGTACCAACAGGTCCAGCAAGGACACAAGGAGATAAGTAGGTCCAAGGCCAACCTGGAAAGGCATCAGCCAGCAGAGTTCAGAGACAGACAGGGCAGAGCGAAGAACTGCCCGCAACAGGCAAAAAAAACCCCAAACTCATGCAAGGAGCAGAGTCTGCCCTAAATGTCTGTTGGGGAGGGGCAAGGCAGGTGATCCTGGTCAGGACAATGAAGGCCTCAGCTGTAGAACATAAGAGCATTGGTCTTTGTTATTTTATTGATATTTTGACCCTTAATTTGAGACTAAAAAAAAAAAAAAAAATTGAAAGAAAGCCCATTTTGTAATGATGAAGTACTTCAATGTCCTGAAACATTTACTGTCTTTATCATCTTTAAAATATTTCTTGTTTCTAAACATTTTTATACTTGATAGTTCTCTTAAAAAAAAAAATCCGTAATTTCTACAAAATATCCTGACGGCAATCATTTTTTAAAAAAGCAGCTAGAAGAAGAAAACAGCCACTTTATTAATCCAAACTAGGTTTCATTTCTTAGTCACATTTCTCTGCCACTGCTAAGAGATGCCATAAATATTGAGTACATCTCTTAGGACACCCAGGACAGTTTTGTTACTTGGCAAGTCTCCGTAAGTCATTCTCCACAACGCACCTTGCTAATGCCACCAATTTTTTTTTCATTAGGTTTGAACAGGAGTAGGAGGCACTTTCTGCGAGCAACTGAGGTGATCAGCAGTTTCAAAATGTCACAGGAAAAGTTAGGGTGGATTTGATAGAAATAAATCACAAGATCTCAAGACGCTTCACTGAAAGTAGAGTGTGTTTCAGGAGAACAAGTGACCATCCTACCCAGACCATTCCCCTACAGAAAGGAACGGGTTACCATGACACCAAAGTTTGCAAATTTAAAGGAAGAAATGGCAAAATCATACCTGTGGGAATGACAAAGATCATATTAAGGAATGGAGCTCTTATTTGGCTCCATTTTTGCTGCAGTCCTCTGGGTCACATGCAGATCTCCATGCATAATGGAAGAGTCAGCACCTTCTTTCTTGCTCTGAGATGATACAGTAAATTTAACCATCTGCTATGTTTTGTTAGAGCTTGGAGGAAAGGGAACAGCAACAGGAAGAATATCTGGGCAATCAGTTGTGTATCTTATGTATTAGACAAGTAAATATTTGCATGTGTTAGTAGAGCAGACTGATTTTTTTTTCCTCCCATTAATGTTGATGATATTGTTCTCCAAACTCTGGAAAACCTTGCAGTAGTATCTGAATGATACCATGATGAACTTAGTAGTAGAAAACAAGTGGCAAGTGGATGGTGAGAACTGCGCCAACATAATTTACTAAAGAGACCAGCTAACTGATACTCTTAAAAAATTCAGAGAGCATTCCTCAGGAGTATCCTCCATCATTCTTGCTCAAAGTTTCTGAAAGTTTTCACCTTTTTAGCTGTGAGTTAGAATCAAAACAACCTGAAACTGAGAAATCAAAATATTTGAAGGCATTGAACATAGCTTGCACTCAACCTGGAGAATATCTGCTATTATATAAGCATTTATACTAACAACAGAGGCAAAATGAGAGGGGAAATGCCAGAAAATCTTCCCTCAACAGGAAAGTAAAAATGCTTTCATACCAACTGTCTCTTTATTTGAGCTTGCACCCCTCTGTGGACAGCTGTCAGGCAGGAGACCTGATTCCTTCTCCAAGGGGAGGGATGCCTCAGTGTTGATCTCAGTAAGACTTGCTTCTGCACAGAGTCAGTAAGACAACAGCTCCACATCATATGTGAGCCGCTGGTCAGCCTGTGCAACCCTGTCTCCCCACAAGATGGGTCTTCATTACCTCAAAAGATGGGTCATCAGGCCAAGAAGCTGCACGGATTGCTGTGGCACTGGGGTTGGCAGGGACCTTGAACTGGTTTCAAGCTCTTGGATACCACATACCTAAACTATACACCTCTCTTCTCCAGTTTAGTCAATAAGGGTAAGAGAAGTATTGTGATTTTCAATATGCATTTTAATATACATTTTAAACATACATTAACCATAATGGCAATTTATATTTCACATACTGACATATTGCATCATTTACTCCCCATGTGAAGGCATACTACTGATGTACATAATGCATATTCTACTGATGTACAGCATACACATATATTTGTTGTGCTTCAGCCATTTACCTGTAATCAGCTCTCCTGCCAGCCTCAGCATTGCCATCAGCAAGAACAGTTCTTTGTATCATCCTTCCATTTTATGTTTTAAAACTCAGTTTCACAGTTTTAAACTGTTGTCTCACATTAGTTAGAAATCATCTGGGTTTATTTTTCTGTTCCAGTATGGCTTTTTTTTATTTTTCATTTCCTGTTTACAGTCACAACCTTAACATCTATTTAAACACAGATACATTCTGCTACCACGAATAATTGAAGTAGCTGATGATTTTAGGTACTCAGCAATTTACTGATTCAGAGAGCACAGTATCTCAGCATACCTTCTGCTTGGATCTCACGGTTTCATTGCAGAGCAAAGAGAGTTAGGGTATTTGATGTAGCAAGCACATGTTTTATTAAATTATTGGCATTCTGCAGATTTCCATGGGGTAGTGATGGCTTACATTGCTTATCATTTCCTTTGGCTAAATTGCCTCATTCCGTGTTTGACCATGTACAAAAACAAAGTGCATGCTATGTTTACAGCAGAGACCAGAAGCATTTTAATTCAAATATACTAAATTTCCTGTGTGGTATCTACAAACTCTTATTCCATATTTTTAGCGAATTAATTGATTAATTCAGTATTAATTTAACTGTTAGTACTAACCAGGAAATTTGCATTATTATAATGACATAAAGAAATGTCTTTCATACTCGAAACAAAATCTCAAATTTTCAGGTTGGTTGGTTTTGTTGGGGTTTTCTTGCAAAGACTCTGTAATACAAAATAGGTATGAGGGGTAGCTCACACCTGGAGGAGGTTTAAATAGTTCTTATGCTACTGATATAAGAAAACATAGACAGCATAAACAAGAGCTACTAGGCATTCAACATACATGAAGTAAGTTATACAGATGCTGCCGAGGAGTTTGAGAGAGGGAATGCCCAGGGAGCCACCACCTCCCTGCTTGGCTTGTGAATACTGGGGGAGTTGTGTGCCCCTTCGCTCTAAGCCCTGAAAAGAGGTGGAGAGGCTGGATCCACAACCTGGCGGCTCCCACGCTACCCAGGGCTCTCTGTTCCCTCTTCGGTCTGTGAAATGACTCCTTAGCCTGGCAAAAACCATTTTATTTTTGTAAAGATGATTCTTTCTCTCCAGAGGTTGAAATAGTGCAAGATGCTCAACTTCACAGGACAGCCTTCAGAAACCGGCCCTTTCCTCCACATTTCTGCTCTGCTGTCCCAGATGTGGGATCCCAACATCTGGGAGGAGCACTAGGAACGATTTCTACACATGCTTACAACCGGCCCCTCACCTCCTGCAGGGATGCTGCCCGCCGTTCAGAGATGAGGTCCTCACTCAAATATCAGTCCTGAGATTTTCACATTTGGATATAAAATACATACTTAAGAATGGGCTATCTGTGCTACCATGCTCCCAGTTCCCCAAAGGCAGCAGTTTAGCTGAGAGGAGGATTCAGGCCATCTTGCAGACTGCTCTGCTCTACAGGGACACACAAAATCAGATTTTAACAGCGGGAGAACTGCCAACAAACCCTGTTGTTCAGGACATTACCAGAAGGATGTTTTCATTTACTTTTACAGAAAAGAACATAACCCCAAAAAGAAATTGGCACCCGTGTTTCCACTGCTTTCAGAAGGTGAGGCTCTTGGCTTTTCTCATTTCATTTCCTTGATGCTCTCAGCTGACTGATTCATACCTGAGCTAAAGCAGTAACATTGATCTTTTCCTGCTATGCAATTAGATATATGTAGGCAGGATTGTAAAGACTTTGTGAAAGTATATGCTTTTCTGTTTTCTTAAGAAATGGCATAGGCACTTGCACATGCACTTTTGTTATTGTATGACCCACTCAACAACTGCTGTATATCCAAAAGCTGTGGGCACCCAACAGCTTCACAGGTTTGCACGTTCACCATCATGATCTGCTTGGGCAATTGTTCTACCGCACATGCTCTGTTTCTGAATTTTAAGGTGTGAGGGTTTTAAAATACTAGGCCTTTTTACATGCCAATGAATAAAGCAAAACCAAGAAGCAGGTAATGTCTGAAAAAGTAGAAAAAATAAAATAGGTGAAATTCTGTTTTGAAGTAATAAATATGAGTCACCTCAATGATCTCATGAGAAATAAAGTCTGAGAGAAGTCAGGCTTCTGTGTGGCCTTTACACTTATGAATGGCTAAAAGTCAATTCAGTTGGTGAACAGGAATGACAAGGGTTATGACAGTAGTGTCACTGTATTGAGTGACCTCCAGTTACTCAGCATAAGACATGTTTATTAAGGGTTATTGGCCTGGGGTTTTTAAATGTATAGAAACAGCAAAGGTGTAGAGGTATTCACAGAAATTTCTGTGACCTCGACAAGGTGAGATTTCCGGGTAGCCCCACGGCCGTGGCCCTGTAACAATGCTAGGATCCCACTTAGCACTATCTAGTCTGTCCAGCCAGTAAATCTGGGCCTGATCAAGATCGATCTAAATGAACTAATTTATTTCTGTGGCAGTGAGTACCTGATTTTTTCACCTTGATAACTGCTTGTAATACCATCTGATTTGGGGCATATTACTGAAAGCACCCAGCACCCTTTGCCCTCTCCTGTCACTGGAGGGAGGGCATGAGGCTCCTCTAGATGACACTGCAGAACATCTCAGGCTCTTCTCTGAATCACCCTCCAGATGCCGCTCCTCTTCAGGATCCTAGGGCCGAAGCACTCAAGTTAGATACTTTCATTTTTTTAATGACCACTGAGAAAAATCTGATATTCTTAACAAAGTCTTTAAGCCATTTCTACCATGCCTTGCTATGTGCCAGCAGAACCAGTGGGTTTAATGTAACCTCAGTGGGTTACAGCTCCGGTATTGCAAATGGATTTACACTATTGCTGAATTTGGCCCTGTAGTTCCTGGGATGGAATGACAAAGTTCACATCTCATAGTACATCCTTTTCTTCTGTTTGGTGTTTTGTAACCTTAAGAAATGTGTGCCACAAAATGTTTTAATTGCCCTGATGCTGTAGGAGTGGTAAATCAGTAAGGGCGTTTGTTATCACACACGATGGGCTTGTGGTGCAGGAGCCAAACAGGACAGCTGAATCCTTTCCATATGAGGCTAATTACCGATTATCCCAAATGTTGCTACACTTAGATACTCCTGCACCTGGTGCTTCATCTCTTTGCAAAAGCAGGGGAAAGAAGAAGGTTGCAGGGGCCTTCTTCCCGCCCAGTAACAGCTGCCTAAGGTTGATGAGAGATTGCTTCCCCTACCCAACTTCCACTGCCAACCCCCAAACACTCTAGGCAGAGCTCGTGGTGCTCGGACCTCGGCACAGGCCACCTCCAAATTCCGAACGTCCGGCTTTAGCTCCTCCCTGGAAGGCGCCATTCCCAAAAACCGTGGCTGGTCCTCACCTGC
>JANZLP010000009.1:27816897-27828499 GCA_026930925.1 Chelictinia riocourii | reverse complement strand
TAGCCAGGAGAAATGCATCAAGTAAGTGCAAGTGAACAGGATTTGTATGTTCTGAATAAACCCATTTAAACAGACTGGGATTTAAAAGTGTTTATTTGTATTTCCTGTGCTTGCATTACTTTAGGAAGCATTTTTTCTTGAATTTGTTGAGACTGAGTGAAAAAGAAAAACAGCAGTTAGGTAGGTAAATGTTTATGTGCTTATGATGCAAGTAAACACAGGTTCAGAGCAGGTGCAAATGTTCATGAAGGATTAAGGAAGCTCGAGATAACTGCTAACAGGAGCATTAGAATTTAATCTCAGGTCTACAAAGTCAACAAAAGGCTCTTGTTTACCTGTAATGGGACAGCACAGCTCTCCTGTACCTACCTGTAGCCCTGTAACTAATTCAAACAAGTCTTGTAAATTATGATCGATGGCACAACCTTGAAATAAGCCTGTGGCAGATGACTTGTAAAGGAACAGCCTGCAAGTCATTCTCTGAAATGTTCCCTTTTTTGTGCCTGCTGATGTCTTTGCTATTCAAAGTCTATAAAAATTATGGATGTTTTAATGTTATTTAAACACACTAGTCTTAATCTGCTGTCATTGCAAAAAAAAAAAAAGCACTCATTAGCAAGAGCTAAAACCTTTTTACAACTCTAGTATTTCATTTTATCCTCAACAATACCTTTCCAATATGTCTCATGTGCTGATACAAGCAAGAGTTGTGGGAGCATTCCTCCTGGGACTAAAGTGCTCTAGACAGAATATTGGTGGTCTTTGTGAGTAATAAAGACAAAGGAACACAATGTCTAATCAAGCATTTACTTGGAATTTCTAATAGATTTCCAACTTAATTAAAAAACCCTTCATGAGTTTTTTGGTTTTGATGGGAGCTAAATATAGATAACCATGATAATACAGCCTTAATAGCACTGCAGACCAACTCTGTGATCCCTCCAGTGCATTGGAAAGGGTTAAAAATGTTGCAGTACCTGAGAAGTTAGTTCGCAAGTAATTCAGAAAGAAACTGTAGTGTTCCTTTGTTGAAATCACTCAATCCTCAGCACTTCAGGGACGTTACTCATCGGAACACATAAAGAGGTTTAGCTTATCTGCTTTAATTTTGCAGTATATAGACATGCATTCAGGGAAGGACCTGTTTCCTCCCACAGTAAATTTCTCCCATGTGTAGCAGATAAGGGTTTGCCTGGTCTCTGTCTCTGAGTTGCGTCAGGGAGGTGACCTGCCCATTGCAAGAATCAGGAGATGCTGGTTTTAGGATACCGAGGCTCTGGTCCATCATGAAGACATTTGCAGAGCTCTATTGACCAGGCTTTAATGGAATTGTAGCCATTAGCAGCAGGGAAGGAGATGGCAAATAAACAAACGTTAAGCATCCTCCTGTGGCTCCAGCTCCAGCAAAAGTCCCTGTGGCTTCAGTAGGAATTTGAGGGGCAGAATGATTGCAAGCAGAGGTCTGCAAAAGAAAAAAAACAAAAGAAAGAAAATTCCAACAAGGCCAAGTGCAAGGTCCTGCACATGGGTTGGGGTAATCTCCAGTATCAGTACAGACCAGGGGATGAAGGGATTGAGAGCAGCCTAATCCATTCTCCGGTCACAGTGGGCACAACTCTGCACCATACAGAAACTGGGCTGTTTATATGGTGAGCCACTATAATTTTCTGTTTATAAGAGAAATCAACAATGTGCCCTGGACTTAAAAGTCTTTCCCCAAATTGCCTAATAGTGATGCCTGAAGACAGACAGGCTAGAACAGTACAACGCTTTGCAGAAGTGGAGTATCTTGGAATGGATAGAGGAGCTAAGAGAGTAATGGGCCAGCAAAAAGACTACTGCATTGCTCTAGGTAATGCTGAGTTGCTTACCAATGAGCTCAATGCGTCCCACTTGATTGAAGTTTTGTAAGGAGCTTGAGGAAGGTGTTTCAAGGAATACCTGGGGTTGGCACAACAGTTCACCCTGCTGATCTGGCATTTTACCTACATGACTCTGAGGGGTGTTTACCGAGTGCCCCAGGCTGTTACCATATTGAGTGTAGGAAAGGGTGATGGAATCGTGCAAGCCCAAAAGAAATGTATTGGTATGAATTATTTAAAGCGCAGAGTAATGTTGTATTAAGTTGAAAAAGGGAGAAAGAAAGGACTGGGAAACTGGTTTGGAGGGACTTATTTTAGTGACTGCAATAAAAAAACATTTTTGAAACATTCTGCATGCACTTGGCCTTCTGGGGGTGTTTTGAGCAGTTTAGTAAAAGAAAACTTTACAAAATTCTTTGCAAGACGGTTACACAAAAAAAAAAAGAAAACAAAAAAAAAAATCAAGTCCTAGCTACATCCACAAGACTGTAAAGTCTTAGAAACCATCTCTGCATTTCTTTGTGAAACCATATTTCTGATCCTTTCAGTAGCAATTACAACAAATGATATGACAGAAACGTGAGCACCTTTTTGTTCATCTAAACATTTCCATCTTGTTCTCTAATATCTGGTCCTGCGTTCTTGAGTAGGTGCATTGCTTTGACTTCAGAGATACCAAACAATTATTTGTTACCAATGAAATATGTGTAGGGATATTTTGTCTGTCCTGTTTGTCATTTAGAAAAAGTGACTGGTTGTGAAACCTACCATAAGGTGATAGCCTTTATACCTGCTGTGAGGTTGTTACAACATAATTGCCTCTGGACCTGAGGTTCTGCAGTGAAATGCCACTTCTGATCCTGAGCTGGGCCTTAGTGGTACCTTTCATATAGAGAAATCTACCTTGCCCTCATTTTAGAGGTAGTAGACTCTCTTGAAGAGAGCAGAGCGTGTCTAATCTGCAGTGAGATCTTTGTAAACAAAATTTAACTGTGTCAACTGCCCATGTTTAAATTCTAGATAACTTGGGTTATAGCACAGTAATCTATACAGCTAGACAAGTGACAGCTGGGGATGCAGCATGGCTGATGTTATTACCAAGAGGTCAGTCCTATATACCAGAATTTATTCAAATTGTGTCACAAGACTGATGTTGTAACCCTGACCACCTCTTTCCTGTTACTGCTATTGGATATATTAGATATAACTCAACTACTGCCAGAGAAACTAGAGCATGGGGGGTGATGACAACTTGTTTCTCTTTCTCTGTACACTAATAAAATTAAAGTGATGTGCCCCTATTATGTGTAAACTGTGGGTGTTAGTGTAGAAGCTGCATAGTTGGTGGGGCTATGGGTAAACCCCTACTCAGTAAGGGCATTCCATTGCAGACCTATTTGTGTGGAGGTTATAGCAGGAAAGCAATCAGCTTTTGGAGTGATGGTGCCAGTGGCAGGCTGGACGCTGGGCTCCCCATGGAGACAGAGATGTCTGTCAGCGCCTGAGCCCCGCTTCCAGTGCTGGCATCTTGAAAAGCTGGTGAGAACTACATGGCCTGAGCATTAAAAATTTGGCTCCAAGTAGTTCTGAAAAGCTATCTCCCCATATTCACGGGCAATTGCTCTCATCCACAGACATGTATCTCTCTCCTCACCTTTTGGCACCTCATTAATTTCTCCTTCCACCTTTTGTTGGCTTTGAACCCTTTTTCTGCAGCACTCGTTTGGAGCAGTGTTGCTTCAGCTCACATCTCTGCAGATTCAGCCACATTAATTCTGCCAGTGTTTTCCTTGCATTGAGTTTCTTTCTGTTTTCAGAATACAATTAAACCCAACAATTTTATCCAGTCTGTGAGGAAAGAAAATATTATTTTATTATTCATTGTTAAAAGAACCCTCTCAGCCTGTTATATCCAACTGGAAAAAATCTAAGCTTAGACAGAAATAATCAAAGAGTGGTACGGCAATATGCAGATGGTACTGATTATAGTTTAAAATCTCTGTTCCATGGCTGATTTCCTAATGCCATCGAGCTATAATCAGTCAGTTTAAACAGTTGCCTACTAGAAAATAAAAGCCTGTAGCTGTCTGTTTCTGCTGGTGTAAACCAGCAGAGGTCTGGGAAGTAAATAAAAGCCAGATGATTTACACTGTTTGAAGACCTAGAAAATAAGTGTACATTTTACTCTTAATATATAAAATGAAGCATATGGCATTGTTTTCCTTAAATGGATTACCTAATTAATGCAATTACCAAATCAGTTTAAGTAGCAAGTTGAAAAATTGGACTGTCTTGTGTGATATTACTTATATTTTAACTTTAATAATGTTTAAAATGCAGTTAAAATCATTAACTACTTAGATACCACTGAAATCTCCCTGGTTTGTGTAACGTAATCAAGGTCTTGGTGAAATAAAAGTGCAAGTGTTGTTTGGAGATAGAAGTTATTCCTATAGAAATTGCAGTTGATAGTATTTCTAAAATGAAATAATGCAAGCAATAGTATTGCAATCTATTTTATGGTCACAAAGTGAGCACTTTTGGAGGAGACAAAAGAGCTGCAAAAAAGGCAAGTGAAGCAAGAGGATTTTATTAATAGTGTTAGATGTGTTTGTGGTCTTTGTCTCATTAGTTTGCATTTTTGTGATTGCCAGTGATCTGACCATGTGCTGTGCATTAAATGGTATAGTTGATAAATGAGTCTATGAAATCTATATCTGCCAATATAATGAAGAAAGAATCCAGAGAGTTAACTTAATATGACCAAAGGAAGTAATGCTATTTGGAAGAACCCCGTCACCATCTGCTTCACATCTGGGTGAGCAGATTGGTGACTGGTTCCCTACATTTGCTGCTTCTGCTCAAACAGGCTGACAGATGTGTGGATTTAGGGATTCTTTCCATGACTTGCCTTTCCTGCTCCTATTGATTTTCAGGGCTGCAGACATTGCACCGAGTGCCAGCTCCGCCTTCTCCTCCTGTAATGTCATTTATATAGTAGTGGTGCCCTTACTGCTACTTCATGACGTGTTGCTTTGCAGGCAAAAGGATAGCATGTTTGATCCTGACTTTTCCTAATGTTTTGTGTTGGCCTTTTTCAACTTGTATTACTTAAAGTACTTGGCAGACAACAGGTACGGGGAAGAAGGCCAGAACTAAAAGCCATATATCTCTGAGATTTGCGCTACATAGAGCAGCTATGTATCAGGAGGACAAAATGGGAAAAAAATTGTTTGTATTTTGGTGGCAATTACATGCAGATGAAAACAATGACCTGCTCATAAAAAGAAAGATTATACAAGGAAGAAAAGTTTGGTTAAGATGCAACTCCTTTGTTCCAGACAATACATCTGATTCAGCAAATTCTGGTACTAACCAGTATCTAACAGAAATGGGTGTATTGCAATAATTCTGTGTGCCTCTAAGGTATGAAACACAAGGCATTTTAGTTGTGGTGTTTTGTTTTTGTTTTTTTTAAAGAATGATCATTATTATTCTTGTTGCTAGCTTATCTTCCTCTTTTTTTCATTAATTTCAGTAAATCTGTTGTTGGGTAAACAACAATGCTAGTTAACAGTGAAAGAAAATTATTCTTGGAACACAAATGTACTGGCAACTTTATTTGCATTGAATAATCAAGCAAGATTGAAAAATAATATTAGTATCTTTTTTCTTAAAGGGGGAAAATGTCTTATTTTGGAATTCTCTAATGCTCCTGAAAACTCAGTCTTGTCACAACAGTTTTTTGGGGCCTCCCACACAAACTTGAGTTTTATACTTGGGAGATCTGAAAATTCTACATCTACTGTAGCATTATGATACCAACTCAGTTCTAAATAACAGGAGGAAAAACTTAACCTACACAATATCTATAAAAATATATCAGAAATCTAAATTTGAAACCTAGCTTTTTTTTGCTAGGTATTTAGATTTTTAAGCCTACTTATTTGCTACAGTAATTCATTCAGGGCTATTGTAATCCATTGTGCTGGCCTACACTGATGGACTTTATTGCCAAATGTTGCCTTGTAGCCCTTAATGGTTCCTTCCTGGCCATTAAAATCCACTGTCTCCATGATCATCTGAACTCCAGGGAACAAGATAATGCTGTGGTACTATAAATACTTTGCTAAGCAAAATATCTGCTTGTAACTGGCTTGTATTCAAAATAGTCAAAGATACTAAAAACATATTTGTAGCTAATAGCTTGTTCAGTTAAAAGAAAAAAACACCCAACTGATTTTTTTTCTATTGTCAAAAGCAACATCAGAAAACATTTTCTGCTAGCATTTATTTTATGGCATGTTCACATGCTAATGGCCTACAGGAGGAGATATCTATGCTGAAGACCTTGCCAATTCAAGTTGTTCTTCATTCAACAGCTAAAAATCACTTGCACTATGAAAGAGTCAGTAGGATAAATAGCAGGAGGTGAGAAGCTGCCCATCTAAGACATCACAGGACCTTATTTTGTATATTCCCTATGTGTAAGTATTAGCCATGAGGGTGCATATAACTGCTGAAACCAGACTAGCAATCAAAGGCTATGGAAAAGGAGCATGTTTTAAGAAAACATTTGAAGGTTTTAACTTGGGCAAACTGAGCATCTAAAATAGATGCCTACCTAGTATGTGGCTTAGGCTGCTGCCAGGAATAAAAAGAGCAAACTAAGCTTCAGAGAAAATAGGGTTATAGTGAAGGAGGGGGGAAGGCAATCTGGAAGTGCTGGACAGAATTGCTTTTGGTCCTACTTGAGGGAGTTTGGCTGCCATCTGTTATGTGCACCAGGCTGAAGTCTGGCTATATTCCCACTGATTAGCAAAAGCAAATCAGGTGACAAAAGCTTGGGCAGCCTTTTCCTTTGTCAGACTGGTGGCTCTGAACTTCCTTTCATGTCTGTAGCATCCTCAGGATTCCGGCCCTCATCTACCATTCCCTCTGGTTGAGTGCGGTGACTTGGTCCCAAACACATGTGAAATAGGTGCTTTGCTGCAGGCACTCTACACTGACGCTTTCTGAGCTCTGCTGCCTGCCCATGGGCTTCTGGGTACGTTAGGTCCCACCCATAATGAAGAGAAATAATTCCATACCTATATGGTCCGCTTTGCAGCTCACATGGCCTGTGCTCACCTTAAGGCTTTGTCCATTATAATAATTTATTTGCTGGCTCTGTCTATTAAAACCTAAGCACTTGCTTTTTTAAAATTCAGTGCTAATTCTGCAGACTTGGTCCCTGTCTGTGTCAGCGAACAGTGCTGTTCTTCATTCTTGGCCTATGGAAGTGCCTAAAATGCTAAAGTCAAGGATACAAAAGGAAAGGGGAGAAAGTCTGTCAGCAATTCTGAGCAGGGAAATGGTATTGACATAACATTGCACTAACCATTACTCTTATCTGTATAGTTTTTCTTATAAGTCAAGGAAAAAATGTCTGTCTTATCTAGCAAATATCAGAAAAAATGTCCTTATTTTGAGTGTGTTCTTACAGAAGAGGGACTTTGCGCAGCTATAGTATTGCCTTTTTAACATATCCTGATGAAGTGAAGGGGAAGGAAGGACAAATCTTCTGTAGTGTGACTGTCTTTTGTTAAACACTTGAAAGGAAAATGCCTGTGTAGTAGCAGTATGGAATGCAACCTCACAGCAGTGCTGTAAATTGTATATTGATTTTAGTTTCAGAGCAGTTATTAATCTCATTCAGAGTGAGCAGTTTTGATCTACTTGCAGACCTGGCCTAGAATTTGGTAGGTTTTGCTTCTATTCCTAATTCTGCCTGTGGATTGTGCCATAACTTTGGAAAGAATCGCATTTCTGTGTCTCTTTAAAAACAAAACTACCAGGCAATTTTCATCCAAATCCTGCAATTTCAAAGCCTTTGTCCGTCATGGTTTGCTGTGAATATGGCATGAGTCAAACTCTTCTGTTCAGCCCACCACAGCAATGTGTCCTCTCTGGTGGTGGGATCTGCTTTGCCTGGTGGCTGAGCAGACTTTCCCCAAAACAGTTTGAACTGTTTTGACACAAGAGATGCTGCACAGCTCATGCCAGTGATATTTTCCAGGTCTTTCATTCCTTCCATGATAATTAGAGATAAAAGGAGCTTGATAGGTTCATGAGCTACTTTTTGTTTGGTTGGTTTTCTTAATGATGAGCTTATATTCCTATTTTTGTACTAAAGGCAGTTTTCCTGTGTTTCAATTTTTATCTGTTACATAAAGCAGAAGTTCAGCATCTCTTACAATTATTTTCCAATGGATATTGTTTCTGTTTTCTTTAGCTGGAGAAGGGTTTTCTTTCTGCTTCCTTCCCAAGTTTCCAACTATAATTAGAAGTTAGTGCTTCAGTACTTTTTCATATAGTACTACAGGAGGCTTAGGAAACTGTTACTTAGTGGCCCTAACTGAATAGATGGTTGAGTAGCTAGTTATTGGTACCTCTTCTTTGCATGTCAGTATGTTGAAATAGGTGCTTATGAAACATTGCAGAAGAATATTACTGGCAAAGGATTCTTGCCAGTGTGAGTTATGCTCTTAAATGAGTAGTAACAGAGAATCCAGGGGCAGAAATTTTCTCTATTAGAGCACACACAAAGAAGTGAAAATCTATTTCCCTGGACAGAAGAGGTTGTACTGAGGTGTTCTACATGCATGCATAGGCCCAAAACACAATAAGGAAGCAAATGTCAGATTAAAAATGCTAGAAGTAAAGAAGTTGGGAGCCAGCTCCCCGGCAGCTGGTGAAATGCTGGCCGCAGTTGTGAATCCTGCCACCACCGCCTTCTCTTTGTCAGCTCTTGCCTCCACTGCTGGCAAGTATTTCAGCAAAGTCACTTGAGATTCATGCTGGCATGCCGCTATGCTCCGGCACTTCTCATCTCCGGGGTTTATGGGAGCTCCCACCTCCTGCTAGTCAGGACCCCCCCTCAACTGCGACACAAGGGTCCAGGGGGGACCCTCGGCCACTGAGTGAAGCCGTGGGGAAGGGGCTGTCACGGCTGGATGCTGGGGCTCTCTCCTCCTCCTGCGTAAGACGAGGGTCCCTGAGCCCCACCGCGGGAGGGTGGTACCAAAGGGACAGAGTGCCTGCTGATGCTTGTATCTCATCCAAAATACTTGGAGGGGGATGGTGGAAAGTTGGGGTCGTTTTGCTGTGAAAAGCTAAGGTGCGGTTTTGAAAGCTGTGATCTGAAATGTTCTGCTTTCCTTACCTTAAAAAGAAATTTAAAAAATGAAACTGAACACTGAAGATCTGTACTGTGGAAGACAGGCCTTTTAGTCAGGGTTGGTTGGTATCTGGGGTTTTATTTCTGTTTATTTTCTGCAAAATGTGAAGGGCATAATATTGACTAGACTATTACAATTATCATTTGAAATCATTTCAATTTTACACTGAACCTGACAATTTTAAAATTCTAATTTAGCAACTCAGTTTGAGACTGTCAGGTTTTCACAGTTATAATTACGTAGATCTAAATGCATCCTTGAAATCTGTGGCTATGATTGACAGGGAAATCGGATATATATTCTAGTCAAAGTAGGGAAGAAAAGCTGCAGCTGAGGGAGAGCTGTAAGGTTTACCTCTTGACAAGCCTCCTCTTTTGTTTTCTGGGGTTTCACACCACATAATCTGTGATCCAGTCTCCCATCCACAGAACAGATACAAGAAAGATTTATTATTTTTTTCTTTTGTCTCCTATAAAGCAGAAGCCTTCTCCTGTCAGCATATACAGTATTAGAGATTTTCACTTCAGCTGTATTATCAAAGGACTATTGTAATATAAAATCATAAAACATACTTTTCAGATGAAAGATTTTTTCACATCTGAACTGATGGCCATGTGTGTACACAAGGGGGAATCATTTGTGAGAATTTTGAGGGGGTGGGAATGTGAATAAAAGCCATGTTGTTTGTGGGTAAAAGTCAGAAACGTAAGAATAAGAAGGCTGGCTCAGATGTGATTTATAAGTATTCAAATCAGGCTTAAACTAACCTGCAGACAATAGAGGAGAAGTGTAAGCAGAAACTGCACTATGGAGAGTAGGCAGCAAGGCAAGGAACAGGGTTGGAAAACTGAATGAAATGAGTTATGACTGCACAGCCCTGTGGGGAGTTAGGCAAGCCAGGAAACAAAATCGGTCCTTGCAGTTTCCATTCTTTTTTTCCCATTTAGCTTTGACAGAGGAAAGTGTAACATATTAATATAGAACTGTATCAAGTTTTATTGATTTTTTTTTTTTTTTTCATATCACTTCTTTAGTTTTAATTGGAAAGTAAAATACCTTCAGCATGTCCACTGGGCTAAGTAGTCAAAAACCTGGGCTGTCACCTGGCTTTGGCAGCTGAGAGGGGCCGTGGAGAACATAAAACTTGCAGTAGTTTCAGTGAGGAATGACAGGAAAGAAAATCAGATGGGCAGGTCTGATGGATAAGCACCAGAAGACAACAGGGTCTCTGAACAAGCTGCACTCTGTGTGGTCCTCCCTGAGGCTCCACATTTCAGAATTAGTTTATTAAAGAGCAAGGTCACCATGATTAATTGTACAACCCATATAACTTTGCTGTGCTGGATAATTACTGTTTTATGCTTCTGTTTGTAGTGGATGCAAAGGCAAGTGTTGCACGGGATAATGTGGCCGTTTCTTCCCCAAAGACAATGGAGCAGAGCCCCATTCCCGACGCGGGTGGGCAGAGTCTCGGGAGCGCTGCCAGCAGAGCTCTGCCATCTGCTAAATCCCGCTCTGTCTTCGCGTTTTCATGGTCTGTACCAGGGCGTACTGAAGATCCAGCTACAGATTCATCAGTTGGATCGGCGAAACTCGATGTCAGCTCAGAGGCGCCTGGAGTGAACAAAGCTCCAAGTGAGAGCGCGGAGGTTCCCGCGGCAGCTGCGCGGGAGGACGGCACGCATAAAAACCTGACCCGGGCCCCGGCAGCAGCATCGCTTCGTGACATCGATCTCGCGGCCTCAGTGACACCTGAGGGAGAGGATGCGCCTGCCTCAAAGCCGAAACAAGTAACCTTCTTTGACAGGATCTTCAAACTGGAGAAGGGAAAGGAAAGGAGTAAAACGCAAATTGATACCCAGGAGGAACGGCAGACTTCAGACCTTCCTGACGGGTGCATCACAGCGAAAGAGGCTGCTGGATTACAGAGCACATCAAACAGTGTCCCGCAGGGGAAGGCAAGTGCTTGAGTAGGAATATCCATTTCACTCTTAATGAAACCTCTTAGGAATATTAATAGCACAGGACAACTTGATGTCGTGATGGCTGTGTGAATGAATCGGTGTTGCTCTTAAAATTATTGCAGGTAACCCCCCGCAGGGGTGGCGGAATGGAGGTATGGAAGAAGAACCTATGGTGGAGTGGTAGTCGCTCTGATGTCTGCCTCATGACTAAATGCTGGCATCTGGCCTCGAGTTTAAGTTCATTTGTATTTCTCCAAAAGGTTTGGGCAAGATAATTGTATTCGAGCTCCAATGGCCAGGATGATGAACAGCAGCCAGCTACATATGAAAGCAAAAATACCTGAAAGTAAAATTGTTTGTTATGCTCTAGGAGTTTGAAGGTTGACAATGGATGGTTTTAAAGAAGTTCTTTAGCATGTTTTGTGCCATTCTTAAAATAGTCACTACTTGAGCAGTAGCTGCTTGTTGCATACCCTACATACCAGTATAAGGAATATGCAGCAGCAATTTTTGCACTCTTAGCTATTGTGAATTTTCAGCCAAGGAAACATGGCCC
>JANZLP010000009.1:27772478-27788396 GCA_026930925.1 Chelictinia riocourii | reverse complement strand
AGCAACAGCCGTAAAGTAGAGGAATTCCCAAGCCAGCTTTGCAATAGCTACCTGGCACCCTGGTAGCAGCATAATTCTGGCACTGTGGAGCTCAGAGCAGAGTAATTTGCACACTGTGGGGGGCTGCCATTTGCAGCCTCCCCAGTGCTCACGCTGTCATTAGTCTGCTGTCCACACTAATGCTAGTTAATTTAAAACTAATTCAGACATACAAGGGTTCACATTGCAGCCCTGGCCACAGCGTGCGCATATGTTTGAGGAGCACAGCAAAAGGCCTTATATCAGCCCATCCCCTTGTGCTGTCTACCTGTGTGAGGAACTCAGCCCTTAGCACCTCTTACCTGAAGCAGGAGATAAATGATGAGATAAAATGTCTTCATGCGGTTGCATCTGTTCAAACTTTTCCACTTGCAAATCTGGACAAACCTCAGCTAATGCCTAGATGTACCTTGTGGTGTTCCACCTCCGGCAGGTGACACTGGGGCATGAGGCTCCTGGAGGTGTGGAAAATGCTCTGAAGTGGCATCGGAGCCTGTACAAGCCATGCCATCCATGTGATGCAGGTCACTGACTCATCCAGCAGGTCCTCTTGGAGAACTCCTCCTGCCTTGTTGCAGATGGAGAGGGCCATGAATTCTTGTAAGATAGGATCTTAGCAAGTAGAGGTGCTTACGGTCTCTGAAACAAACCTGTGCTTGTCGGTGAGAAGGAATGTGGCAGGACTTCTTTGATAAAACCCAGGCTCCTGTCTACTGATATACTTTATTGTTTAGTCTCCATTCTGGCAATAGATGGATTATTGCTCTGGCTGCTGAAAGAGATTGACTTTTAATTTTACATTCATATGACTGTTTACTGGGTTTCTCTTCCACCTGCAGAAGATGACCCCAAGGTATTCTGGTAACATCCACAATTACGTTACACAGGTTAACCACCCAGGTCCTTAAGAAAAGGTAGCTTATCTTAAGATTCAAGACTGGGACTCAGAAATTAAGTTTACTTCTACTTAGTGTATTGTGAGCCTCAGACAGGAAAGCCAGTTATTCTCCACACGCCTCAGTCTTGACATATTCTGCTCAGAGAGCGCAAGCACAGGCCAATAGCAAGTAGACATTTAGATCCATAGCACTATAGTTGCCACTATTGACACAAGGATAGCTGTTGCAAGAACTAGGAGTAATTTACTTTGGAAAAGGCAGTGTTTATCTTGAAGTCTGCCTGCTGACCTGCTCAGTACAGACATCCCTTCTTTGTGATCTGTTTGCAATTGCAAAGGTCACAAAAGCCATTGCTGTGGTTAAAATGGGAGAGGGTTAATTATAGAAAGATATAAAGTATTAAAGTGCTGTGCTTCAATAAAAGGTGAAGAAATACCACTGCTCTTTTATCTAACTAAGCCACGCCTACATGAATGTGAAATCCTGTCTTTCCAGTTGAAAGTCATGCCTCATCAATGAAAATCAAATAGCTATCTTATTTACAGGGTACAATACACCAGACCCAATGCAGATGTCTTGATAGAAATAGCTACACTTGAGCTATTCACCCCAGGTTCCCTTTAAAGGCACTGGTTAGAGGTGAGCAGGTCTGAGAGCCCCTTAGAATCTAAGACATGTCAGATGATGAGCCCTGAAAGTTCCTGCCTTTCTCCTCAGTAGTATATAAACAGAAGCAAAGCTAGGTAAGATAAATCCTTTCAAAATGTGTGTTTTGAGGTATTTTGTAGAGATAAGGGTGTAAAATGGCATTTTTAAATCAGAATAAGCAGAATTACCAACTGTAAACTGAGGCTGTAGCCTTTGTCCTCAGCCAGGAAGTTGTCTCAATGCATGGTTGGTTTGAGATTAGCATTGAGTATGGTCCCTGCAAGTAAAATATCCTATTTCTGGATTAATGAAGTTGCTCCCAAGAAGACTACATCTTTTTGGAATAACAAAAAATATTATTTCCAAATCATCTGCAGTGTCTGTGCTGGCCTACTCCCCCATGTAAATAAACTTTCACATAATACATAGCATTTGGAATCAAGAATAAGTATTTTATGTTGTCCCAACTTAATTTCCCTTCATTATTCATGAAAATGTAGCAAGTCTGTTGCCTGTCCCCACCCTCCTCCATTTAAAGATAAGCTGATCCACTCTTGCCACAGAAAGCAGAAAACCCTTTCAGGAAGCTTTCCGCAGCAGCAATCCTAAATGACCAAAGGCAAGGATGAAAGGTCAGCAGTGCTCTAGAGAGAAATCCTTGTGATCATTATGTATATGTTTCACTGAAGGCAGGAGAGAACTTTGTCTAGGCAAAGACATCAAGGTCTTTACTCCGTTATTTATGTTCTGGTAAAAAAAAAGATGGATTACTAAAGGTTGGCTAAAGCAGGGGTTTTTTTCTTTTTTTCTGTTTTGGTTTTGATTTTTTTAGGAAAAAAAGGTAACAGAGGTTGCTGTTGGCATAAACTTTTTTTTCTGAAGGTATTTAAAGACCTACTGAAATAGAAATGCAAACTAGATCTTATCACAATACATCTTCATACGCTCTGGACTGAGTTTCTATCCTGTAACGTTAAGATAGACCACACTGTGCTTCCTCCCCTCCATTTCTGCAGTCTCTTACACAGATAAAGAGTCACGAGCATAAACATGCAAAAGACTGCACGGCAGCATGTTCCAGAAAGAGAATTTTTCCCACAATTTGTGACAAGTAATAAATTGTCATGGAGTGGCTTAGTTTTCTATCATGCTGTTGTTACATAGTGATTTTCTGTGGTTTTATAGGAAAATCAGAGACTGAAGAAGGTCCTTGCAATAACACCACACATACGATCAAGCTGATACTGTTGTGCTTCAAGTAACAAATCTACAAGCTGCAGAAAACCACAAATCCGCCTGATCTATCTTTAGAACAAAAGTCACATCCTTTCATTGTTTTCATTGAACTTATGCAATGAAAAATGACATTTAAATTTGGGCACTTTGAAATTCCGGAGTTTATTTTATGCTTTACTGCTAAATTCTGTGGCTTATATGGTACTCAAGAGAATACCACATTGAACCTTCTAACACACTTTTTAATTAAACATGTATATGCTATGCCTTTAATTTCTTTTATATTAGATCAAGGGTTAGTTACAATTACTAATATTACAAGATTTGTGACAAATTACTTGTTGAGCTAGTTTTGTCAAACAGCTTTTTCTCATTTTTAAATCGAGATAGAAACAGGGGATTGTACCTTAAAAACATATTTCCAAGTCAAGGTTTGCTCTGAATGACCTGCCAGTGCTACAGCCTCAGGGTCTGCTCTGGTTGTCCAGGCTGGGAAGAGTGGGCACCAAGAAGGGCCTTTACTTAGATGTATATAGAGAGAAGGTATAAACCGGAAAGGAAAAATGGTCGCTGATGATAAAATACAAAAACATATCTATAAAGCTGAGTGGGTTTTAATTATTCACAGGGTCTGCTCACTTAGTATGATTGTTAAATAGAAAGGAAGTCCCACTAGATCTTGTAAGATAGATTTGCCTCTGAAAAGCAAGCAAAAGCTCTTTCCTAGAAAACTACAGTGGCAGGGCTGATAGCACTGTCTTGTTTACTGGCTGATATGATCTCTGGTCCACTGAGACCTCATTTATATTTCTCAGGCCTTAATGGGAAAATTGACTTGCAAGAGACAATCACTTCACATAGAAAAGAACTAGCAAAAATCTGCCTTGGAGATGTGGGTATTTCAAAAAATATTGGTAGAGTTTCTGAAATGTCTGATTCTGGTTTAGCATTGTAAAGAGTATGCTTAAATCAAACCTTGCATTTTTTGATTCATGTGTGTTTTCATGTTGAATTAATGCCTCAAACAGGAACCAAGTTAGAAGCCCTATAATCCTTTGTTATTTTAGTCAGTCAAGGGTGATGGAGGGACAACCATTTCAGAAGAGGTAAATGGTCCAAGCCCCAGTCACCAAGTAAGTGCCTGGATTTTTTCATTTTTTGGTGATGGTTTGTTGTCACCTGCTTCCATACAACTCTAGCTTTTGAAATGTAAAAATCCCTGAATGAAAAGTGCTGTGTGCTCACTGAACTTCATATTTTTACATATTTCTCTTCTTATCTATTTATTTTACCTATTCATATTATTAAACAAGATTTTAAAGGGTCACTATCAGATTAAAAAAAAAAAAGCTTTTTTCCAGCTGTGTTCCTCTTCTTAACATAATTAGTGGCTTTATGTTCAATTTTATTCCTATCTCTTACTATTATTTTACTTTCTGCATGTAATAGCCACTACCTTGGCTTAGGTAGTGAAACTAAACAGACACAGACAGAATAATTTTTACTTTGTCGATTTACTTGTTTGCTGAGGAAAGGATTATTTAGGTGAAAACTCTATAGAAGAGAAATGAAAGTGAGGATGAAAACCATTCATTGCAACTTAACAAAAGCCATGAAAACATTTTTTCTTATTCTGTTTTTGTTTCTTTCATTCTATGTTCAGAAAAGCTAAACCAAAACTTTGGATGTGACCTTTACATTGTATGCTTTATGGCTTTAGAAATCCTTCAGAAAAAATCATGTTCAATAGAAATACAAATAATATTACCTTTTCTGAGAGACAAACCCTCACCTGTTGCAAGTCAAGATATCCAGAATAATTACATTCAATAATGAGTGATAAAGCACAGGTTCTCTGTATAGACATAGGGTTTCCTTTAACCTGAGAGCAAAAGTGAAGTTGTATTGAAAACTGACCTTTCAGAATTACCTTTATTTCCTTTTTTAATTAATGGTAAATTTTTTTTCAGTCTTCCTATTTTCACGATGTTCTATGATACTAAGGTTAATCTTTATGAATTATTTCTCTAAAAGCATCCCAAATATAGAAGGTCTTGTCTTGTGACATTTATTCCTTATTTCATACAACAGCTTTGTGAAATGATCTGAGTAAGTGACTAGAAGTTACAGTCCTGGATCTGTTTTTTATTATTTTAATTAGCAGCCAATTTCCTTCCTTTTTTTTTAATCGACTTATTAGTCTCCCTTCTTCTCTCATTTGCACTGGTGTAAATTAGCACAGTTTTATTATATAGAAGAGCTCAAGGAAGACTGTATCTGCTGTTGACTCTTTCCTTTTTTAGAATTTCTGTGAAATGATCTCCTTAAATTATGCTATCGCATCTCTGGAATGCTGTGATTCTTCTTCACTTTTCTTCACTGCTATTCTGTATGCTACAGAAATGCATTAAAACACCGATCCAAAATCTGCAGAAATTTAGGGGTCTGCCTTTTGCACTTAAAATGCAGCCTTGGATTAAGGTCTCCTGTAATACGATGGGGAAAAATACTATCCTGTGAATCTTCTTTTTTTTTTTTTTTTTTTAGTGGCACTGTTAATGTTGAGTAAAAGCAATCTGTCAGGTGCAGATCACCCTTTAGAATAAGAAACATTAACATGTTTCATTATTCATAGGCTTCACTTTGTATTTCCTGAGCTGCTCCCATCAATATAAAATATGCCAATTTCCTGCCTTTCAAGGTTAATATGAAACACCTCAAAGAGATTATCTGATTGGAATTTTTTTTCTTATTTTGCCTGGAAAATGTATTATGAATATTTTTAAAGTGTTTTGTTTGACTAACATCAAAGGCTGAAACCTGCTCACAGAAATAGTCCTGTTGCATCCAGTTCGGATTTAGCTGCAATACTGTAACTATCAGGCACCTACACAATCAAACACGTGTGGTGAGGAAGGCTCGACTCTAATTTTACACCCGCAGAGTAAACCCACAGATTTCACAGAGTGTTAATAAGGGTTAGAAGTTGTTCTGGCACCTTTGAACTCAGACGCATTCAGTCTCATAGCTGTATTTTGGGTGCTGTGGTTATTTTTGAATTGAATGTGCACATTTGCGATTGCACCAAAGAGAAACATTTCAGAAGCTAGCCAAGGCAAATCAGAGTAAGAAGGATCTTGTCAAACTCACCAGTGGGTTCAGCAACTGAGAGCTTCCCATCTGATAGTTAAAATGAGTCAGAAAGAAAGAGACAGAATTACATTTGGGGGTTTGAAGTTCTGTTTGTCCTTGTATTGAGAGAGCTCCTGCATCACTCGGGCACTCAGACGTGCATCCAGGCAGGTGTCTCTCCTCAAGCGAGGTGGACAAGATGCAGGTAGTGTGCAGTGTCTGTGCAGCCCCAGGTGACGGTTCTCCTGTACTCGAGGTTGTTGAATTTGCTTTAATAAACTCTTCACACTCAGATGGTGCCTGGCTGTGGTGTATGGGGCTACTGATCACCTGCATCTCCAGGTTTCATGTGCTGTCTTCACACGTCTCCTGCAGAACTAGGGCAGAGACTAGCTTGACTGTGTTTTTTAAGTCTAAAAGCAGACAAATCCAGGTGTAAGCGAATATATACCCACGTATGTCTGTCCTTTGGAAAAGGAAATAGTTAAATACAAGCACATATTTTGCCATATTTGCAACAGAGCTGGTCTCATCAGAATAATAGAAAATCCATGTTCTCAGACATAAATTATTGATAAGGGTTAACAGCCATTTCCATCCAGGATGGCATGCTGTGTTGCTTCTTTCCCTTGTACATCTAGTTTTCTGTTTCTTTCATTCCTTTTTTCACCTTTTAACCCCAATGTTTTAAACCATCACCGCCCCCAGCCATGCCTTTCCTGCTGACAGTTTTGCCCTAGGAATGACTGGTTTGTTTTCTCCCCCAAGAAAAGGTACCATTCAAGGTGTCAGAGTGCAAACCAACATGTTACCAGCCCAAACTATAACAAATCCAGCAGTCTGATGTACTTCAGCTGAAGTCTGGAGGCTGCATTTAAGACTATGCATTGAGGTGGAGGTATATACACCTTAGAAACCTAAGGCAAATAGATTGCTTTTTTAATGTTTTGTCTCCAACCAAGAAAGCTAGGAACCAGCAGGAAAAGAAAAAGGAGTGCTGAGATTCTGTCAAAATTGCAGACTCAGAATTGAATTCTAAAAAACTTTATGGAAAAATAGTGATAATTGATTTTGCAGCAAAATTAGGAGTGATAACTTTGAGATCAAGTCCCAAAGGATCTTGTCACTCACCAGGCTTTGGGAATCACCAAAGAGGAAACAACCCTGGAGGATCCTAGCCCTTGTTTTTTATATTTCCTTGCAAATGGCCCATAAGATGGAGTCCTTTTGGACAGCAGTCACCTCCTTGCCAGCCCCCACACTGAACATAACAACACTGCTAGGTCTTGAATTTTGTGGCTTTAGTCCTAATGTTTTCATTCAGCTTTGGTCCATCCTCTAGTTTCCTATCTACCGATATGAGGATTAGGGCAGGGCAAGATGACCGCTAAATGGCAACTTCTGGTAAGGATTTCCTCTCCCCCTCACTTGGTGATGGGCTTCAGCAGGAGCAAACCGATTATTCCTTTGTGGCAGACTTCAAAGGACCACAAGGCTGGACCCAGGGCGTGGAGAGAAACTGAGCTTGCTGGTATCTTGGAGACCTAGGTGAAGAAGAGGACGTAGGCATGCTCTCCAGCTCCAGGGTTATTTCCAGGCTTATCCTAGATGGGATGAAACAATGACAAGGGAATATGTCCCAAAACAAAATGGCCAAAGTGATTATGCGGTAATCCAGCAGGCAGGAGCAGCTGCCTGTTACAACCAGCCCAACCCTCTCCTCACCCAGCACCATTTTGCTGCGTTTGTTTTATGTTTCTGCTTCCAGGCAGCAAAAATACCTCATAATTGTGGCTTCTTCAAGGCAGGGAAGGGAAGGAAGCTTGATTTCTCCTCCCCACATCCAAAAAAATCTGTATTTGAACAAAGACTAGGAATAATTCATATACAGAAGCATCATCTTGCAATTAATCATAAAAACTAGCATAATGTAGCAATGATTACTTACCAAGAACAAACACCCACTCTGTTCTATCTTCTTTTTGTCATGGTTTGGACAATTTTCAAGAGTTAATAGGTAAAGCCTATCTTTCAATAGCTCTGACTTCCTTTTGTTGGGTTTTTTTCCTTCTTTTTTTGTAAAACATGTTCTCTTCTCAATTATTACACATCCCAATAGGTATTAGGCATTAATGGTTGTTTTCACATCAGTTGCTGGGTCCATATTTGAAAAGCAAAGTAGGTGGCTGGTAGCAAATTTGAATGCTCCTGACCCATGTGTTAGATGCAAACTCTCAAAGTTTACAGTGCTGCTGAGTGATTAAGTATGTGGATCAACACCAGATGACCCAAAATAGATGCATGCAACTTCTTTGTGTTTAGTGAGGAAGGGAGAAGAAAGAAGTGGGAAAACAACATGGATTTTTTTTGCCAGATCTGTGAAATTCAGTGCTGCAAGATATTACTGTGGCCCTCAGAATGCTTCCTCTCTCCCTGAGCTGCTCTGTGTCACGCTGTAAGCTGGGCTTCCTGGATTTTATTCATCACTTGTAAATAGTCCAAGAAAAAAAAAAAAAGCCATTATTCTGGTCAGAAAGCACTTTGGCTGAAAGGCTGCATTTTTTATTATTTGTGTCTGTTGCAGTCCACAAATAATAAATAAAACCTTGGGTAATTTAGCTTTAATTATGCTTCCTGGTTTCATTGCTTTGCCATGTCCCAGGTGTGCCAGATCCATCCCCCTGTTTAGCTACTCTATCATTTCCACCGAAACGCGCATCTGATTATTCACCCTTTGTGCTTTGGTGATGTACAACAGCCCTTTTCTTGTCTCTGCTGCCGGACTTTGGCTCTGCCTCGCTGCGGTAAGCCTTACCACATTTTTGCCCCGTGTTGCACAGCGTATGATGAAATAAGGAGATTCGGGAGTGTTAAACAAACTAAAGGAAGGCAGCTATCTCACAGAGCTGCATGTTCTCTTTGATGAATACTATCTTTTGTCGCCTTTCGGCCCTGGGCTGTGCCTTCGATTGCATCAGACTTATCATTTCTGAGAGCTCAGCTTTTCTAGATTCACTTCTACATGAAAAGTTCTTGACAGGTGCAGTAGTCAGCAATTTTACAGCAAACCAATTTTTCCAACAAGTATAAATGTAATAAGGCAGGGGAGTGGGGTGTGTGGTGGAGCTTAAGAAACACAGTTTAAATACCCAGGGACAATAGATAAGATGGAGAGGCAGGAACAGGATCATCACCTGGATTTCAGAGCCTGACCCTTTCTAACTGAGCATCTTTCAAAGTGGGTGTAGAACTATTTAAATAGCTTCTGTGGAGGTGGGATGAGAAATTGCTCTTATTCCATAGTCTGCAATTGGCACCAAACAAGCACTTTTCTCCACTGCACACACAAACAGGCAAGCATTTGCCAGCAGCCTCAGCACTTTATATCTGTTTTTCTGCTTGCTGGTGTAAGACATGAGGAATTCCACTAACATCAACAGAGTTTCAACAGTGTAGTTTTTATTTTATTTTATTTATTTTTAATCTGGTTAAATCTCCATATTATTTTTACCGCAGGGACTCCTCAGTGACTGCACTCCAGGAGGAGGCACACCCCCACTGCGGTGCGTGGGCAGTGCAGACCTGCTGCAGCCCTTGCTGCCCAGCATAGCTGGGCCATGGCATGGTTCTGCAGAGCCCTTTGCCTAGGTTTTGGAAGGGTCAGGGAATGGCTGTGTGACCTGCTTCTTCCCAGACAGCCAAATGCATCCTCCTGTACCAGCGAGAGGAGCTTGCAGCATCCCTGGAGGAGGCGGAAGCTGCGGGTGTCCTGGGGTGCCCTGCTGGGACATCCAAAGTTTGGCCCTTTGCTTTCCCAGCTCACTTGTGGGAAGAGCCTCAAATTCGAGGGCTGATCACTTTGGCTGAACAGACCCAGTGAAGGGTAAATTTAAAGAGTGCAAGGCCCCAAACTGCTTGGATGGAGCAGAAATGTGATGGGGACCAATGGGTACAAAGAAGCCCCAGGCCTTCAGAGGTGGTGGAATCAGAGGAGAGCCAGCCTCTCCAGTGGCTTCCAGAGACAGCCCTTGCCTGTACCAAATGGAAGTGTAGCCACTCACCCAGGCAAACCCCAATGAAATGTTGGGTCCTTGCTGAGTCAGTTCTGTAGCTGCGTTTTTGCCCTCTGGTATTAAAGTTACCATGTTCTAGTGAATGTTAAAAGGTTGCCATGCTGTATAAGCTGTACTTAAAAAAACCCCAAAAGTTCTGACTGATACTTGATTCTGCTGTTACTAATAGCTACAATGAAAAGTGACAGTTCTTGCAAACTTGTTTAATTTTATCCAATTAACTGGAATTTTTTCTTTTTTTAATTTGGGCCACCAGTATTGGAAATGGCTAACGTTCTCTAGCACCAAAACTTGTATATTGAATAAAAGATTTTAGGAGAAGTTATTGACGTGGTTATGGTTTTACTTGTAGTTACAACAGTCCAAATTTCCAGTATAAAGTTACTATTTTAATCTAAATTAAAAGACTCATAGGTCTGTGTGCAGACTAATGTGCATGTTAAATTACATGGGTTCAACTTAAGAACTGTAAATAGCCTGGAAAGAACAACCAGTTAAATTTCTGTAATAATTTTTTCTTTTTAGTTCCTATAAACGCTGTATTTCAGTAAAGCTTGGTTCCAGCAGCCTTCTCAGAAATAAGAACTGTAAAGTATGGCACTGGAGTGTCTTTTTGAATACACTTTTTTCATGGGATACAACTTTCTCAGAGAAAACAATTGTTAATGACCTTCTGCTGACTGAAGCCTCGGTGTAAATAACATACTTTCAAACTGTTCAAGAAGGTGACTTACTTGAATGTCTTTTTAAACAATGTGCAAGATGGTAAACTTTATTTCAGAAGTGTTAACAATATCATTATTAATTCTGTCCTTTTGTTAGAAACTTTCTGCTTGATCTTCCATGCTTCTGCTCTGGGCTTGAAACTTGCCGTTGCTTTCCATTTTGAATTTTGAACTAGTGGCCAGCAGAAAGAAAAGTAACAGAGGGCTCCCTGCACCCTATGTCTCTGCTCAGACAGAGGGAGGGAAGAACTCTCGTGGTCTACCCTGGCAGCCTCTTCCTTATCAGCCCCTGTGAATTTGTTACGTGATCAACTGCAGGCATCCCAAACCCGTTAACATGTTGGTCTTGTCTCGCATCTGGTTTCATGACCAGGGATATGTGTTTCTCTCACATGACGTAGACCTCTTGTGTAATAAAGCATTTATATAGTTGGTCATTTTTGTGGTGTAGCCCTGTGGCTTTACAGAATTTTAATAGGAAAAAAATGTTAAATGTGCTAATGTCTTTCTGCTGACTAGAGAGAAACAAGGTGTTTTAAGTTCTTAGAATAATGTAGTAATTTTACAATACGTTTGAATGGTTTAAGTGTTTTGAATTGGATCATATACTTAAAAAAATTATTTGGATTGCAGCAGTTCCACTTAAGATTTAACACTGTGTTGTGGTATTTGTAGAGAGATAATGTCAGCTCTTCAGAATAAGCAAGATCTGTCTGCGTAAGAACAGCCTGTAGAAGAAAACTGCAGTGAATAAAAATGGGAGCATGAAATCAGGCAGTTGTACAAATACTTCTCTAAGGGCTTATACATTTATTTTATGAATTGAATACTGTTGATAGCATCTGCATCTGTCTTGGCAGAATTTATGATCTGCAGCTGAAAAGACTACTCATCTCACTTCCTGTTATGTAAATAAATGTGAATATTTTCCTTTAAACTCAATTTTATCTCGGTTAGTAAAAGCTACCAACCCTTTACAAAACTCAAAGTTTTGCTTTTCTGTGAATTTGGTTTTTGTATGGGCTGCTACAACAGTGCAATTTCTTTGTAAGAAAAAGAATCTGCCATGCTTTGCATCTTACACAACTTCATTACTTAGACCCCCAAATATACCATAGGTGTCTTATGCATGTTTTGTGTAGATATTTGCAAAATTCCTTGAATTACAGGTAGCTGTGTGGTCTATCCGCAGCAGTTTTCAACCTTGTCTTTTTGACCTTGTGTTTAACACTAGTAGTTCAGTTATCTAGTGCACCATTGAAATGAGAATTTTGTGTGGTTTTTTAACTAATTAGAAAATTTTTATTCATATTGCACTTCAGAGCAATTGATATGCAACATGCATTCCCACAACATTACCACTGGCATATTTTGAACTTAGTATATTATTTTGTGTACAATGACCATAGCATGTCATCTTGACTACTTGGTGACATAGTCATAGCAGAACAGCAGGCTGCAGAGTTCAGCACTTCAGGAGCTTGAAAGCAATAATTTTTATAAATTTTAATCAATTTTTGGTACAGTGTGTCACATTCTTGTGGCAGTAGTCTTCGATCACATTATCAAGCAGTCCTTTTAAATGGTAATTTAATTAATCCATCTTTCCTCTTATGCAGTATTTTGTCTTCAGGATTTTAATTCTTTGGACTACAAACATCTTGTTAATATGTCTAGCTACTTATCAGTTACTCTTTGAACTGTTCCTGTTGCTTGCATTATACAGTTGTAATCTGAGCCTCAGTTTTTTGAGGCTTTCAATGCATTGCTTTAGCTTGTATTGAGGTATCTAGCAAAATAGGAGACACTGTAAGCACTGTTATGCAGAATGCTTAATCTGCTGTTCAGATTTACCCAATTCTCTTATAGTTTAAACAGAACAAAAATAAGTGTGCTGCATCATTAAAATTTGTACAACTCTGAAGGAGTGTATCTGCAAGGGACTGTACTTGCTGAAAGCTCAGAAAACTGAAATAACAGTAACAACATACAGTTGCAATGTGAAAGCTGTTAGGCTTGTTCAGTTTGCAAAATGTAGTGAGGGGAAATACCATAGTTTTAGTAAGGAGGCTTAAAATTTAAAATATTATTTGGGCAATAATCAAAAGGAATAGTTTTCTTCATCTCTGGCTTCATATTTTTAGTTTGTGTTTGCATTGATACACTGGTTTTGCTTTAACCTTTCATATAAGGAAGTATTCCGTAAGATAAACTTCTCAGTGCTGGATTTGCTGTGATAAACATTAGCGTGACATTATTTTCTTAATAATTTAAGAAAGAATTATATTTATTTCTACATGTAATCAAAATCTTAAAATGCAATTTAAAAGCCAAAATATAGGGAGACAGTATGGTACAGAGCAATCTTCAAAGTCCAGTTTTCAGAAAGATCCTCAAAATAAGAGTAACACCTGATAAATAGTATCTTTGACTTGAATGAGTGGGGTTTTTTGGTCTGCTGCTAAGTATTTACTTGAAAGAGGTGAAACCAAAGGGTACTTTGCACTTTCTGTGAGATGTGAGCAGCTCAAACTGAATGCAATTCATGATTTTGGTTTATAGTGATTCCTGTCATTTCAGAAGTTGGGGAACAGACTGGTGAGGTAGGTTACTCCAGCTCTCCAGCAGAAGCACCTCCAAGCAAGTCTCCATCAATGCCATCCCTAAACCAGACCTGGCCAGAATTGAATCAGAGCAGTGAGGTTAGCACTTTTATTTAAGAGTTATTTTGTTGCCAGTCAATAACTAAATTGTGTATGCATCCGTAATTCATCATAAGTGGACTGTTGATCACAAATTGTGGAAAAAAAATTAGCAGGACAATAGACATGGGAAGGTTCTACACATTAAATTGTAAAAAAAGTAATGTTTTCCTTCTGATTTTTCTGTCTCACTGTGAGATGACCTACTATTTAAAATGTTGTCATTAATGGTAATTAAGCTTTCTATTAATCACAAAATGATCTCATAGCATTTATTGGAAAAGTTGAATACATCCCTGATTTTTTCATTTAGGGCAGGTTTTTTCATTGAGTTTTTTTGTTACCTCTGAAGGGCTTTTATAGCCAACACTTTTGCAAAACTTCAAAATAAATTTCTGACAGATCTGGACAGTGAGACTTATTTCTGGAGGTGATTTTACACTGAAATATAAAATATCTTGCCAGTAATGTAGAGAAGTCATAGCTCTGGGTTTGTTTCAGAGGCAAAGACTCAAAGTTGAATCTGAAGCCAACTGTTGGCCAAATTTATTTAAATTTTAAGTTTTTACTGTTATGTATTGCTGCTTTATCATCCTTTACTGTACATATTTGTTATAAGCAGTCCTACATAGTAAAGCTGTATTTTGTCAGAATTTGAAACTGAAGTTAGCAAACAGTATTTTTTACATTTGTTTTTTTGTTTTCCCCTACAAACATCCATTGTTTAAAAATCCTGTAAGGGATTGATTCCTAGAGTTTTTCTTGTTGCTCTGTTTTAACATTTTTGCTTTTGACTTAAAATAAATCAATGTTTTACTCTAAGAGCTACTTCAAGACTCATATGAGTTCCTGACCACAACCATACTACAAAGATGATATAGGCTTATTTTTCATTATAAGGGCAAAAAAGGGGAAAAGTATTGGAATTATTTTTTGAAAACTGTTTTTAATAATCTGAGATTCTCAAGAATAATCTAAAACTTGTTTTAACATCTAAGATAGTTATGTCAGTAGCTGAGTATTATCTTACCTGCTTCTCTTATTGAAAGAGCTTTTGTGGCTTTCTTCTTTCTTTGTTAAACTTCAAGTGTATAGAAGATTGGCAGTAAAATGTTTAGACAAACCAAAGGAGAGTCAATATGAAACAGAAAATAGGAAAATTTTTAGGATTAAAGTTAGGAGCGGAGGAAATCTCCTTCTCTCAGGAGGAAGGACCTTGTAAAGTTTGCTGTTCCTCTTAAGGGCACATGCTAGCCTCACAGTGATGTCCTTACGAAATGAAAATTGTATGAAATAATTTAGTGATTTTTAGTTGTTCTGTTTGACAGAGTGACTCTTACACTGCTGGTAGGAAGCTGTGTTTCAGGAGGGAGGCGAGCAGATACTCAGTTCCTAAAAAGCTGCAAACATCTGCAACTGTATTAAAATTTGTGTTGATACATTCCCTCATGTTTGCAATAAAGATTTAATAAGCTAATCCCTTGGTAAGCTGCATCATAATTGAACAGATTCCTTCAGTGTCCAACGCAACTCAAACCGATTGAATAGGGTAATTGCACTAGTGGAACATGAATGACAATTCTCCATCAGCCAAAATCTTGTCTTACAAAACTGACTTTGTCCATTCAGACAGATAATGTGGTATTTTCTTTCTGAAAAATCTACTAAAACTTTAAGAGGCTTGCAAAAGTTCTCACACTAAATATACCACCTACTAGATACTAACTATACTAAAATAACAGTTGAACATTAATAAATTGTAAGAGTTTTTTGTTTTAACGCAAAGGAATTTCTGATTTTTCAGCTATATTTCTGTGCATGCTTCTTGCTCCTCAGCATTTTCTTTTCAGCATGAGTCAGGTCAAAGTCCTCAAGGTTTTAATGCCATGAAAAAAATTCTGGTATTACTGCAGGCACCAGTCTAATTGTTTCCGCTTTGAACCTCTTACAACTGTCATCAGCAAATTAATTGCTTGAGAAAACTATGCATCTTTGGATCATCTGACTTTCCATGCAGTTTCATCCTTGTCAGTTTCAAAACTGTTTTTTACGCTGTTCTTTCTAGCTCATAGTTGATTTTTAGACTCCTGTTGCCAGGCTCAGTTACTGTGAGCTCACAAGTATAGACCAAGGCGTCAGTCTCAAACTTCAGGATAAAGAGCACCCTAAAAATCCACGTACCTCTGGATACTACATGCTTCACATTCTCATTTCTTCACTGATTACTTCTCTCTCACTTCAGACATCTTTTCCATCCAGTGTCAAGGCTGAGCACTTAGTTCTGAGAGCTTAAAAAAAATTGAAAAGCCTACTAAGTCTTTGCTGAAAACAGTCTAGTGTCATATGGTCATTTAGCCTTGACACAGATATTGAGATTTGCTTTTGAGTTCACAACTGTTACATTGGTGACCCTCTGGGGTTTAACCCAGGTATTCGTGGTTCTCTTGTGTAACTTGGAGTGTTG
>JANZLP010000009.1:27677291-27687887 GCA_026930925.1 Chelictinia riocourii | reverse complement strand
AATGAGTCATACATTTGTGTTTTAGTATTTTATTAAATGCAGCAGGCCCTATGCTATCTAGCACATTGCTTCAGTTGTTTTCACTGTATAGTTTCAAGGTCCTGCTGGCTCCTGTACTGAGAATACAGCTTTATTTATTAAACAGAGACAGGATGGTAGTGACACAAGGCAAGACACTGTGATTTATGGGATGTGGAAAGAATGATTTCCATTTAAATTCTGCAGATCCCTGAATATACAGGTTCTGAATATAACTGTGGGAATTGCCAACAGAACCTGTACATTGCAGCTAACACCAGGGATTTGTCATCCACTGTGTAAATAAAGACTCATCTGAAACAGCTACTGGTAATTTGCTGATGGTCCTCATTCAGTTCTGGAAACTTTTTTTAGCTAGAAACAGTTTTAAGAAACTCCTCTACTGACAGTAGTCTTTGTCTACCAAAGCAAGGCAGAGATTATTTTAACTGGGTCACATGTTGTCTAAGAAGAACAATACTTTTACTGAACATCATATAGAGAGGTTCAAGAAAGAGCTAGCTGAACAAAGTGAGTGATCTCAAAAATATTTGACAATATTTTGCTTTCTTGTATGCCACATTTCTCTAAAGGAATTTAGTTTTAATATAGCACAAGAGGAAGACAAAAGGTCTTTAAAAATAATCTGTACTTCTGGAGAAAATTTACTACCTCAAGTGAGATCAGAATATACCTGGCATAGGGCATACGGACTCATCATTGTAGCAGAGGTATGCCAGTATAAAACTAGACTGAACCAGTGGTGAGTCATACTTAATGTTGTTTTGAACTATTAATTTCCCAACAAAACCAGTTTATTGATGGCAGATTACAGGTATTTGGGTAGATGTAATCTTCTCTTCAAAAAAATTGGATTTTTGTGGCCAGCAAACTGGAAATGGAGTCATATTGCTTATACTCCAAAAGAGGTTTTCCTCGTTTTGTGACAAAATATGCCTTTGTTGCTGCAGTGATATGCGACTGATTACAGTGCTTTCACATGCCATCAACAAATAACTTCCTCTCCTATCTTTAATTTATAATTCTAATGAAACGCTTGGATAGAAACTGAGCTGAATGCATATGGCTATCTTTTTGCTGACAATCTGTAGAATTACAAGCATTTGCAAAAATTCGTTTTCATGTAATTCCAGGAGAGAGCTCAAATATCTCTGTGCCCCCAGCAAATGAGAATTAGATTTCTACATGATGGGAGATGGATTTAAGATATAATCCTCTTCTCACTGATCCTCACTAGTTGATTTAGGCAGTTCTTGGTCTTTGAGCTGACTTTCGTGGATCCTATTCTCAGATGGTCAAGCCTTATTCAATAGATAAAAGCGTTTTAACGACAGGTGCCAGCCCATCAGCCCCTTTTCAGCAGCGCTGAGTGTTTCAAAGGGTAAGTCACTTGCAAATGTGTTCTTTCAATAGGTGAGAAATCACTGACAAGAATAGGTAGTCACTGGGCTGTTGCTAAATGGCACAAAGGCTAGTTAATACCAAGTTCCATTTGCAGTGTGAAATTTAATTTTGTTTGTTTATTAACTATCTCTGACTTTATAATTTATTTCCCCCCCCCCCCGGTTATTTAGAGAGTCGGTTCAGGAGCAGTTCGGAGCTGGCTTTTCTTTGTTCTGGCCCAATCGTTCAGAGAAATGAAATCTCCCGGTGTGGGGCTGGGGATGCCGTTTTCTGAGAAGCCGTATAACTGGCCAGGCTTGTTTAAAGCTAGGAGAGTTTAACTCTATTGACTTTACCGCTTTGCTTTGCTGTTTAGTTGTACTTGAGTGACTTCATTAAAAAGGAGGGCAGTTACTTAATCGTACAATCCAAACCACTGGTGTCATTTGCAGTTTCCTGTTCTATTCTTACTCAGCGAGCTGAACGCGAATTCTTCTTTAAACTCCTCCTTGAGATTTCATCTAAACAAAAATCTCCAAAAATCTCCGCTGCCAGATTTCCTTCCTATCATTTGCTTAAGAGAGCACGTTGGAAAATCATGCTTTACGGTTTGCTGTAAATGCATTTCTAGTTCGGTTAATGCCACTTTGAAATTCTACCCGCTTGCACCGGCGAACGCTGCCATACTTTATAAGGGCTAGATTGTGTCTGGCGTACCCTTGGCAGGAGCCGATTACCTTTGTTTCGTATTTGTAATACAGTAACACCAAGAGGCCCACTATGAATCCCTCATAAAAGCAGGCATTGTGTACGCAGCCTTCCTAAGGAGTTTAGCCTCCAAGTGTAGGAGACAATTAGTGAATAAAACAAGGAGAAGCGCAACGTGACAGTGAGAGTATTAGGATGCGTGTTTCCGCAGTCCGGTTGAACGGATGCTGGTGTCTCCCAGTAGAGATGGTATTAAAGGAGGAATTTGGAGGGGAGTAGCGTAGTATCTTTGCTATTTCTCTTATTCTTTTTTGTCTGGGAAGTTCCCTTCAGACATTAGTATTTTTTAAGTGATTAAGCACTACTACTGCCATTACACAGGCATGGCCACTGAGCCAGGGTGTCGGTATCTGACACTTAACTTTTACACATGTATATGCAAAGCTGTGACACTGCTTTTCAGGCACAAGCTTGGGTGCGAACCCTCTTTTAAGGAATTTCTTTTCTGAGAACAATTCTGATGAACCTTAGTTTCATATGCATTTGTGTTAGTCTTATATGCCCCTATCCTGCCAACATAACACCAGACATGATTCCAATTCCTACTCTGGGCAATAAACCCCAGTCTTCTCCCCAACCAACTGAAACACATCTCTCTTTGTCTCTGCCTCTTTGCCTGCTGGCTGGGCAGGGACACCAGGATTAGGCTGTTGGCAGGTATGTGCTGATTAGTTACCTGATGGTTAAATAATTGTGGAATTTTACTTGCCTTTCCCTTGGTTTGGGTGCTCTCTCCCCTCTGCCAAGTCATCCATTTACATAAAACCCAAGGGATTAATCATTACTGTGATGAATTAATCAAGAAATTAATTAAGAAATTTCAGCAGCCCTGCCAAGAATGGTCTGCAGGTTCTGAAATTGTCAATAAGGGGAAGGAGGGTGCTAAACAGTTTGGTTTCAGGAGCACCCTTCCTCAGGTGGAGTGACTGTGCATGCTCAAGCGTTAGGGCATTTGCAGAGCTTACTAAAAGAGGCATTTTGAGAGAGAAAAATTTAATATTTGATTGTGTGTAAGGTAAAAATGTTTTAAGAGTCAAAAAAGTGCATAGTTTCCTAATAACATATAAAGGTATATTATTTTACAAATACACAGAATTATATAACAATATGTTTAAATGCACAAAATTGTGGAAACAAATGGGCAACAGTGAGGAAAAAACATAATTCTAAATTGACTGGCTTTGTAATGAAGCATCCCACCCACGTGTGTTGACATGGTGTCCCTTAGCTTGCCTTAAGTACCTGAGCAGGAGCAGCATTGTTACGAACATCATTTCCATCTTCTGTTGTATGTTGTACAACTGCTTTCTATGAGCTTCTTTATTTTTAGGAAATAGTTAATGGCTCTGCAAGTACTCACACTTTGCATTTTCCCCAGCATTATTCTGTGGTGCCTTTCTTTTAGCTCTGTTCTAACAATTAAAAAGTTACATGCAATTATCTCAGGGTGTTTCACGGACGTTTAGGGTGGCCTGGCAACAAATGATGCTCCAAGTCCTGTGAGGATAATCTTCACGTAAATATTGTGGAAAAAAGTTCAGAGTACGTGTAAGGTTAGGGTGCGAGAGTCCAGGATGGCCTCGTTTTTATTTAATTCAGGCCCCTATTAATTTTTCTGTAAGCTTGAAAAAATCTCAGCAAACACTTTTTCCTAATAATTTGAAAATAGAGTTGCTTGTTTTGTAGGTGTTTAAATGTTATCGAGAATACACGTAAATAGGAGGAGGAGGGAGGGGGTATCTATTTGTAAGATGAGAAAAGGAACCACTGCCTATTGTTTGACCTGAACAGCTCCCTGATTGACTGGGAGAAGGAATATCTCCATGGGAACAGATGAATGTCTGGTTTTCATGTGGTGAAATCCCCAATCGAGCTCACAGTGGCTTCACTAACATGGCACTCTAAATTGGTTGTTTGCATGCTGTTTCTTACCTTCTGCTAAACTAAATAAGAATACTTCTTCTAAAGTTTCTATCCCCCAAAATATAATAGTGCAATAAAAATGCAGGACAAGTAACAACCTAAATTAATAGGTTTGGTTTGAGGCTTTTTTTAAGAATGATTTTGTTTTTTAAGTAAAGCAGGCAAAATAATTAAATGAGATTAAGCGTTTAGTATGGAACAGTGTTTTCAACGTGCTCCTTTTTGCAGATTTGGGTGATACAGGAGGTATTGACATGCCTCCTCACGACAGAAGAAGGCTGTTAGTTTGGCGGAATTTGGAGAACTCCTGAATCTATTGTGTCTATGGGTTTGCTACAGCCATTTACAATGGTCTGTTTTCCCTCCTAACAGGAGGGAAATGTCAGTTGACTTCAATACTGCTGAATCTAAAAATAAGTTTTAAAAGAGAGAGAGAGAGATTAGAGGTAACAAAAGAACCACAGTTAACATAACAATAAAAAAATGGCAATCCAGGTTGGACCAAGGAGTGATTCCTAAATATTAAAGCCCCAGTGGTCTTATCTGGACCAGCTGCTTATAATGTCTGTGAGGAATGTGGCACATCAAGTGTGTGAACACTGCAGCTATTGTATCCTAACAGGCTGATTGAACCCTGGATAATTGGCATGTAACCTTCTCTATTAATAGTGCAGACAGATATGTGAATTAGCTGAATGCCTCAGACATATGCCATGCATTAACCAAAAGGGCTTACAATTCTCATAACAACTTGGCTAACTATTACACCAGTAATTATTCTTTAGAACTGGATAATATTAGAGAAAAATCAATAAATAATTTGTAGTTTCAGGACAGATTATGAATAATCAGTTGCACTGTAACATAATCGCCAAAGGTTGGATTGTAAGGAAGATTCAGGACTGATAGTGTGGCACTTTGATGTTTTTAAGGGGGTCAGAGTGTGATTCTCTGTCTTTGTTTAGCACTTGTAACTTGAAGGAATCGATAGGCATGTGAAACATTTAGTATAATATCAGGATTGCTATTCTTTCTGTTGTGCAAGAGATGTACAGTCGGGGCCATTGTCTTTGGAAAGACAATAGATTATTTTCCTTTGTGAAATACGATGTAGAGGGTTAAGTTGGACTTCTTAATTTTTTTTTTATTACATTGTCTTACTGTTCTGAACTTCTCATCCTTCTACTTCAGTTGTTTTCTAGGATGAAATGGCAAAAAAACACCTTTTACTTTTTAATTAAACTATTCTTTTGCTAAAGTGATAGAGTGTATGATTCAACTCTGAGTGATCTTGAAAGAATGCAGCATTACAACACTTTAAAAGCAGTGAAATATCAACTACGGGCAGAGAATATTTAAATATGGGAGCCCCTAGAGCTGCATAACCTGTCTGGGAGTGTGTGTTTGGTGTAACAAGCTGCAGCAAACAGAATAATCCAACAGAGCTATGGGGCTTTTTGTTATTTGAAAACCTTTTGCAAAGGACTTTTCCTTAGAACACCTTCTTACCAATTAGTGGGAGATAACTGGATATTTTAGGATAGAAATTCAAGTTTAGATGTTCCAAAACTTATGACGGTTATGCTGTTGTTTTGCCTAAAGAAATGGAGATGCATGCAGTCTCTTTTGCAAATGCTTTAGTCATTTAAATGCTACTCTTAGTAATTGCCATGTCAAGTTGGAATCAAATAAACACAGACATAAAAAGTATTTTAAACAGCTACAAATACTACACAAATAGAGACTCTTTCATTTCTGAGGTAGTTTTATTTACATTTGCCATATCCCACAGAGGCTGAGTTGAAAACAAGGTATTTGGAAGATGTTACAGTATTAGGGCCAGAACTCAAATAGCTCCCTGATAAAAAGCAAGCACTTAATCTCACAGTATTCTTTGGCATTAATCTATCTTCACACAGATAAGAACTTCTTGCTTGCCCTTGTCCCAGAGTCTCCTGCGTGCCAGCTTCCCGCCATCAGCTTACAAAGACCATAATGCTTTCTTCCACCTGCTGCACCTCGTTCTCTAATTACCTGGCTTCTCTCTTTAAGATCCTACCAGTATCTCTTCTTTATGGGCTTTTCAGCCACAATATAGCAATTAGACCAAGACTCATCTTTCAGGTTTAAGATGAACTTCCTTCTTTCAGGCCTCCAACTACCAAACCCCAGCATAATCTCAGCTACGGCCAGCCTTAGAGACAGCCCCCGGTTCATGAATGCGCCCAGTAATGTGATTTGCACCAAGCAGTTGTAAATGGTTGTTATATGCATCATGGCTAGACAAACTGAAAATCAGATCATTGGTCTGAACTGTGGTGGTTTGGGCTTGCTCATGGCAGTTCAACAGTATTTATGAGGAAACTGAAGTAGCATAAACATTGTAAAACTAACTTGGCAGTAGTGTTCTAAAAAGCTGAAGAGCCAGCAGGGGAGAGGGCTGAAATACGCTCTTTTGTGTGCATGAATGTTGGGGCTCATCTTTCTCATTTCCTGTCTTCCCAATGGAAAGCTAAAAAGAGGGAAAGCTCTAACGGGCAATGGCGTGACCACACAGTCACCAGAACAAGATCTGAACCAGCACCCCAGAGCTCAGCTCCTAGTTTTGGGGAGAATCGGATTTGAACTGATCTTTGCCACTCAGCCCCCTCCCTGACGGCCAGAGCGGTGCTGCCTGCCCACCGTGCGGAGGCTTGGCTTGGTGGCCCATCTGTGGCTGTTTTACAACGAGCTAATTTCCTATCAGCAGTAGGACGTCAGCGAATCAGCATGGTGGAGGTCCTGCTGCCTTTGCAGTTTCCCTTTGGAGCTCTCGGGACATGTGAGAACAAAGCAAAAGAGGCAGCCCAAATTATTGCGCCCTTTACTCTTGAAAACAGGGGTTTCTGAAGGTGACTTTACAGGGTTTGAATCTCCGCCAAACATGGTAGCTGTAGCCCTAATGTAGAATTCCAATTCAATGGATTGCCATCTAGTTCAAAAGGCATTTTATTCTGATTTGTTGGGAAGTCAGAACAATTTGGTATGGTCCTTCACTAGCTCTTGTGACCATAGTAATAATTTATATAAAGATATTTTTTTCTATATCCTGGCAGATTTGGGGAAGTGCATGCCTAAGAAGACTTGAAATTGTGTTTACTTGAACTCAGATGGGTATTTTTTTGTTTGAAACCTACTTACATTTTCGTATGTCTAAACTGTGACATCTATAAAATGTATATAAATTTGTTTAGTGAGGAACATATATTAAAATGTACATTCATTTCTGTCTTGTCTATATTAGGTACATTTTAACTGTCTCTATGTACACAAAATATACAACTGTCTAAGCCTGGATTTATGTCCTTCTCTGCAAAGATGCAGAAAGACATATATACTGCTTTAGAAGTTCTCTGGCTGTATCCATTTGTCAGGTTTCATATTTTCTTTGGTGGCAGACATGCCACAGTCAGCAGTGAGGAAAAGACTAGTAGAAACTGGCAGATAGATGACCTTAACTAGGATCAATACAAAAAGCTTCAGGAGCTTATGAAATAAAATACTTTGAAGTAAAATGCAAAATTGGATTTCACAAGCCATCATAACTGTTTGTCACTTTGGGGAGGGAAGAGAAAGACCTATGTGCTGTATTTAAAGTGTTCACATAGGAACAGGACTTGAATGAACTGAGTTCAGAGCAAGCTTTAAAGATCACACTGCCCGTGAGCAAATTACTTCAAAGTCCCCTTGCTTAAGGAAAAAAAAAAAAAGTTAAGTAATAAGCTGGTTGATTTTGTGTGTCACTGATGATGGCTAGTGTCAGAAGTATACATTGAGCTGAGATTTCATATATTTTATAGCTCCAGCTTCCCCAAGATTTGGACTCTAACTCATAGCCGCATATGGGTTTAAGCAGGACAGCTGAGGCACTTGCACCTACCTGTGGCCATCCATCTCCCGTTGGGATGCTCGTGGCCCCGCACCAGGGACAGCTACATGGGCATGGATCTGCCCTCCTGCTTCTTCCTTAACGTCTGATGGATTGTAGGTGGAAAATTAATCATGTGGGTCAGGTTTCCCTAGAGGAGAACTGGTGTTAGAACTCGGCATCATAAAAGATGTCTGTACCTTCTTTCAGTCCTACCAACATTAATTACTTCCAAATTACATCTCAATTTTGGCTGCCCCATTGCTGCTATTCTGAGATGATCAGGTTTATGGGGGCTATTTTCACTTGATTATTAAATCAAAGTGTATATTGTCATTCCGGGCTTTGAATGACTGGTAAGCACTGACTTCTGAGACAAGAAGCCTTTACTTCTAGGACGAGGGGTGGTTTGGTTTTTTCACCTGTACTTAGCATCTGGGAGGGCTGCGTTCCCCAGGCTGGGTTAACCTGATGGGACTCAGTAGTTTGAAATTGTTGGAACTTTCTTGGCTGGTGGGTGAGGAAGCATTTGACTGAGGGTCTTGCAAAGCATGGAGCTGCTCAATCAAAAGTTTTTGGCATTTATCCGGCAAAGTAGGAAAATATGTTTCTGGTTTGGTCCTTAATGCCCACCCACCATCACATTTTTCTCTCCTGCTCCTGAGAAGGATTAGGTGAGGGGAACGGGAATCTGTCTTTGATTTAGAGTCCTTAGGCTCTCTCTTTAAAGAACTGAGCAATGATTTTCAGCTTTTCTTAATCCTGGGAACACCTAACCTTGCAGGGAACGAAGTCCAAACCTGGTAAAAGTTAAAATAAACTTTGCATATATCTCCTATTTTTTTTTCATTTTCTACCTTAGGTTTGCACTCGTGGGAAGGTTTCCTTTGTTTCATTTGGCAACAGCCTTGTGAACTGCTCTCTTCTTGATGTGTAAAAGAGCAGAAGTAGTGTGTGGCCCTGTGGCTTGAGAAAAATGGAACTGATGCTACTGAACTGCCTGCGTGGGTAATGCAGATGGTTTATCCCAGGTGGAAAGAGTTATTAACGCAGATTTGGCTTCTGCATTTAATCCAGATGGTAATAGTTAATAGTGGCCACTGCAATTAACCACAATGCAGAGTAAATGTTTCAATTTGATGCTGACACAGAAAAAAGCACAAGCTTGCGCAAGGTGTGGATCTGTCTCAATTCAGCTGAAAAGACAGTGAGATACTAGTGACAAAATACTTGTACTGCACATGGGAACTTTGTCGACTAACCGAAGAGAGGGCTATAATTTCTGCCCCAGGTTATGTTTGGTGAACATGTGCTGTTTAATGAGAAGGTACCACTTGTAGAATAACCAATGACTTTGTGGCTAAGGCTCCTTCTCAGGATGGGGGAGCAAGTTTGGAGCCTCTGATTTGGATTTCTCTGGGATGGAACATTGCTCAGAAGCAGGTGGGGGCTGGACTCACATGTCAAGTCAGCATTAGGACACATGTGTAGAGTGGTAGCATCCAGTTAGCTTAGTGGACAGGAGACATTTCATATCCAATTTCCTCCTAAAAATGAAGAACCACAACAAGGAGGGATAATCAAGACCCTGTCTTTGTAATTCAGCATCAAAATCAGAAGGGAGACCAGGAATTCTCACTATTAGCTTCTTAGAGTAGAAATCCCAATGTTTATGGAGATTAAGAAAGGTATTGATTTGTCACAGGACATAAGGTTCCCTGCGTGCCTGACTTTTTCTTTAATTCCCCTGAGTTTGACAACATTGACTTAATCTATTTAAGGCCCTATGATGAAGGATAAAACATCACCATCTGCTAATGCAAACATTTATAACTTATAAAACCCACATCAACTTAAGATAGTGGGATAAAGAATAAAATCTTCATGTACCTGTTTAACACGGTGAAGGAAAAAATAATTCAGAGTTCTTTTAAAGCACATACAGGATTAGGTGAGGAAGAAGATCGATGGATAGAGAGCATCTCCTTGATCACAAACAGATTTTGGTTTATGATGAAATGATACAACTTGGTAGGCAACACAATGTAGTATATTTAAAATATGTCTTTTGGTTAAGATGTCTTTGTCAGTAAGTATTGTTGAAGTCTGTATTCCACACCCAGTCACAGACACACAAGAGTTGTACTCACCTTTCCTTACAGACACGATGAGTCACAGAGCAGTTTGTGTCTTCCTCCACATAGACAGTGTACCAATAGCAACATTTTGTAGAATGACAAAAAAGTGAATCACTAGACAGCTTGGTTTCATCAGAGATAAGATTCTAGACCCTTAGACTTATTATTTGGTCTGGTGCATTTTGAAAATGGACTCCTTTGATGTGTTTTGTCTAACAGCTGCCACCACAATTCCTGCAAATCCCATTAAACAAGGTGTTCTCTCAGTCTCTGTTAGCACTAACGCAATGGCTAGGCAACATCTAACAAATATTGCTGCTATCATTTAACAACAAGCTCCCGCAGCTGAAATTAGTATCCTACACAATGGCCTGGCAATTGGCCAGTGATTAACGCTCAGTCTGGGATATTTGGGATTGGGGGAACTCAATCAACTCA
>JANZLP010000009.1:27627248-27643474 GCA_026930925.1 Chelictinia riocourii | reverse complement strand
CAAACTATCAGAATCATTTAGAAAACAAGAACAAAGGATAAATCATTCTCTGCTATTGCCAAATCATTCTACACTCTTGCCCAGTTGTAGAACTGCTTTTAAAAATTATTATTATTGCTTGAAACAGTATTCAAAAATATTTTTTAATTTAAATTCAGTGTGGGAGACAGGAGAAGAGGGGAAAGGGAAGAAATATTTTACTTGTCAAAAGAATTGACACTGTCCATGTAGTGAAAAAGAACAACATATTTCTGGGCACTGGTTATAAAACCTGTATCGTAGTAGATTAATTTACAGCCATATAACTATTGTCAGGCTAAAAAAATTATTTAATAGGATTTGTGTCTTTTTTTTTTTTTTCCCCCTAAAAAAAACCCCACAGCCAGCTATTCTTCCATTATTTCTAATCACTATGTATAAGTGCTTTGCTAGGAATACATTATCTCTGTTTGCAGACTGTAAACTTGTATTTCTGATGATAAATCTGCTGAGACATTGGCTTAGTTATGAGCACAGTGCATGGGTAGCTGGATGATATTTCATGTACTGTTTTATATCTAAATTCAAACAGTATGAACCTTATGTTCCTAATAGTGCCAATTCTGAAAATGTTTCACAAATGTTAATATTATAACTGAAATAAAGTTCATGGAAAAAGTAGGAAAATCCTTAAGCTGAAATCAGTCCTGTCATGAGACAAAACAATATGTGTACACTTATCTTTAGGTATATACTGAGGTCCTGTTACACTTCGGGTTTTTTTGAAACAATGTCTTAATGGAATTTTAATTTAATGTATTCTTATCATTAAAATATATTTTTAACTTCTCCCTTCACTTCTGAATGCAGTGTACCTTTCTACCAATAATAATCAGTCAGAGCTGTGGGTATTCACAGCTGGAATTATACTAGATGAGGTGTCCTGTGCGTTACAGCAATCTCTGAGCAGGTACAGCAGTTAATTAGTCCCCTAGTGTGAAGTTTGCCATCAGGTGTTGAAGCAGTTTCAGTTACAGTGTTGTGGTGAATCATTTCCTTCTGATGCTTGTGGTGATCAATCATGTGGGGCCCTCTTCTAGATTTTCACACTAGCTTTAAGACAAAAGACATTTACAAAGAAAAACAAAATATTATCCATCTGGGTACCCAGCATGTATCTTGCATCACTTTGATTATTTTTAAACTACAAGGTTATACAAACGTTTTACTTTTTAAAATTTACATATTAGTCTGAAACAGGCTTCATAAGGAAGTGTTCGAGAAAAAATATCAGAGTCTAAAATACAAAACCTATATATAAATATTTGGAATGCTAGTTTGGGGTTTTTTTTAATTACTGACCTTCTTTCTGAGCACTAAATACCTAATCAATATAACACTCAGGAAAATATCCTGATTTTCCAGAGGCAGCTTTTAAACTGCATAGCACATAAAACTAAATACTTTCTTTTTTTTCTGAAATAAATGGCGATACAGGCCCGCACTTGTATGACCACGCATATTTCATTACGTACACAGAAAGCACGTATGAAGAATTTTCACCTGCAGCTATTTTGATAGATTGATTTGGATTCAGGAATGCATCCCTATTTGAGCCCACACTTAAGCATGTGGTTAACAACACGCACAAGGTAATACTTAAAGTTGGTCACGCACTTAAATGTGGTCTTGAGGAGGGCAGGATTTGAGCATGTGCGAAAGTGATTTCTTGACTTGTGGCCTTTGTCATTGCAACACAAAAATATGCACGGGGAACGCCAGCCACACACGGCAATTACAACAGCCTAACCTCCTGTCCTCAGTCATGTTTTAATATATAAAATAATTGTGTGATGATGAAAACCTTCAGCTCTCAGAGGTTTCAGTGGGAATTAAGGATCATTGGAGGTGGCGAAACTAACAATATTTGCATAAAGATGCACATGGGAAAAAAAGAACATCAACCGGATAATAATATTCCAGGCCTATTTTCAGGGTCTTCTGTATATTTTTTGGCTGACTGCTACGTTCAGGATGGATTTTGCTAGGAATGTAAATGATCATGCATTTGCAAAGATACACTTTTTTTTTCTTTGCCTGATGGTAATAAATGATGGAAAACAATTTTTAACTTTTCCCCATTGTTTCCTCCACTTTATAGATCTGTACCCTGGGGTCTGGGAAGATTATTAACTGTGAAGATTGCTTGCTTTCCATTGCTACTTATAATTATAAAACGGTTAAATGAATAAAGAATAAGGAACGTGACCTTATCACCCTAACTCATGAGTGATTGTCAAGTGAGGTATCCCAATAGGTCAAATACTGAAGTCTTCATTTATTTTTTCATTTTGTCATGAACTAAAAATGGAAATCCTGATCTCCCAAAGACTTCCGTGCATTCATACTTTTGAGCATCAGAAAGAAAAGCCTATGCCTTAAATATGTATGTTACAGAAGTGAGACCTAAGGAAATCGGAAGTCAACACCATTGACTTTAATAGAGGTTTTCCCATGAAGGATTGCAGGATTGGATTCCTGGGTGATACAAAGGGAGGTTTACAGAAAGTGCTGGGGGTGGGGGAGCTGTTATTGAAGATATAATTAAAGTTGCAACAGTAGTTGCTAACGATCGCTTCCGATGAAAGTAGTAAACTATATGCCAAGTAAATTTGAAGGTCTCTGCTCTCTTCTCAGTTTAATTTCTAACAATAAGGATCCTTCCTGAAAGCAAGAGGGAGGGTAGGTCTGGGGGATGGGTGCATTTGCATTTTTGTCAGAGATGGGGGCTATCGCTCCGGTAGGGAGAGTACAGAATAGTGATTATGTGGAGACACTGGCACTTGAATGTTATTGCCCCTGCTACAGTATTTTGGATAGCCGGATCAATATAACATTGGCTGTCCTTGCAAAACACAACAGGTCAATAAATAAATTTGTCAGCATTTTTCTAGCTTGCCACGCTGGGAAATAATACAGGTTACTAAAGAATTGTCACCTTTGATTTATAAAGCTAATTAAGTGTAGGTGGTTTGGTTTCTCGCAAATCATTTAGCAAATTAAAAGATACAGGGGAAGAAAATTCTGTGAGTGAAGCAGAGAAATACAGCACATCTGAATACTTCTCAGTTCATGGAGACATCTGACCTCGATTACTATAACTGCTTTTAACACAGCGCTTTAGTGTTGCTTACCCTTTGTCTATTGACAAGATATGATATTCAAAATAAATCTGCAATGAAGCAGGTTTAAATTAGCATTTAAGATTCTAGGAATTCATTCCAACTTAAGTCTTGGGGCAACAGATATTCTCCCTAGTGATTTCCTCCTTTTGCAGCAGTTACTATTTTTTATTGTGTTGCATGATATTATATTAATAATACTTGAGTTTACTCATTTCATTGGGATTCATTTCATGTGCAAACTGGCTTTACTCTTGTATTAACAAATATTTCAGTTCAAGACACCATACTTACAGCAGACTTTGGAAATATTACACACTATTTTGTCCTGTTGTGTTATAAATTAGAGGCTCCTGCAAACTAAAGGAGCAGTTTCAGGGATTTTTTTTTTTTTTTTTTAAATCATGGACTTCTAATCACCTTTGGCTTGCAAACAATGAGGGAGTCCCAGATGAGAGTGTCTAATATTCCATCTAATTAGAATTCCTTTGTGTCCTTTTTAAAAAAAAAACTTGGAGTAAGGTTGTCTGCATTTGACTGCAATGGCCTAAACTGTGCTCTCAGTGACACTGTGCAGCCTTTCGCAAGGAAAACAGAGCCTGGCTGGTACTTCCTGAATATTGCGGGATGAAAGGGGGTTTGGATAGATTCAGTCCTAAGAAACCTATGCAATGAATGAGGGGAAATGAAGCTGACTCGTTAATGGAAATTTCCTGTATTTCCCCTTGGGATTTTGCATTGGGGATGATAGGTATTGTCTCCAAAGCCATGAATCAATATATTCCTCACAGCCATGGCTCTCTAATCCACTCGGCCCTTCCTTGGCTAGGAAGAGCTAATCTGGGGCTGATACATTTCTGTCTGGGATTTCCTGGACAGAAATACGTGCACATGTGCTGTGTAATGGCATGTAGAATAAACCTATGTATCCAGGATGCCTCAAACTTATTGCACATATGTGAATCAACGGTACATGGTGCAATAAATCCAACATTTCTGAGAAAAGCAGTGTAAGATCTACACGTCCACTACACAGATCCTGGGAATTTGGGATGTTTGAGAATTTACCTGATGCTACTGCACAGAAATTCTAACTGCGCTGCCCTTTTAGCTAGAAATCCCAGATGAAAGGCAAATCCAGCCCTTGAATTTTTCTTGAACAAAGAAGAAAAGGACAAAAAATTCTTTCTGTCTTGCTGGTGACAAAACAGGATGTGCGTGCAAATATCTAAGCACAGAGTAGCCCTAGCTAATCCTACTGTATTGCATCTTCCCATTTTGTTCCTCCTTCGGCTAATTACTGACAGGTCCATGGTTTTGGTTTGTTAGATGCCATATGGCTATTGTATGGTATTCTTTAAGGGTTTTATATGCTTGGTTCAGTGGCTGCGTCTCATACTTGTAGTAGTTTGGGGAAAATACTGTCCCTCTCCAAGCCTCAGTTTTTCCATCTGTAAAATGGATATGGTGATGCCTTCCACTATTTGCAAAGTACTTGTACCAGTATGTGTCAGTGATTCTCTTGTTCTTACAGCCATCTGTGACTTTTAAATAAATTGTGGACGGTTTTAAGTAAGACTTGTGCTACCTATGCAGATTGTGCCTCTGTAAGTCACTCACTCCCACACAATGCATTTTTTAAAAGCCCCACAAAACTCTTGTTACCTTTGACCTATTCCTGTTTCTAAGATGCAAGACATGAAAGTCTAGGACATTAACATAGTGCATGACCCTCTCTGAGCTAGCTTCAAAAATTTTATAGAGTCATAGCTATCTTCAAAAAGTCTTTTTCCTCTCTTGACAAATGATCAAGTAGAAACAGAGGCTGTTCAGATGACAAATGTTTCTTCCTGAGAATAATTTAAATCAATGAAAATATTTATAAAATTAAGTAGTAGGTGAGTATAGCGAGTCTGTTGACTTTATGTAGCTGGTTATTATTACATTAAATACAAGGCATACTGTTACTACCAATCCATTATCCTTCAGTGTGTGGCTTCTTGTTCAAAGCAGTTAATGCAGTTATGAATCTTTGAAAAGGATTAGTGAGCACGACACTGCCTTAGAAATGAATTCTTTTCCCTTTATTTTACAAATAGTGATTTTATTTTCAAAGCTGAAACAAAGGAAAGGCTGTACTCTGGCAAGGAGATGCACTGCTTAAGGCTGACAGCTGGAGTACTGTATATAGGATGGCAGTTCTTGATTTGTCAGCATGTTGCTAGGGGTAGGGAAACTGAGACTATAGTAAAATGCCTATTGAGATATTCCTGTATCTCATGGTACATATGCACGCTCGCTCTTTCCCTCGTCTATCTATATTCACTGCAACTTCCAAAAAAAAAAAAAAAAAAGAAAAAAAAGAAAAATCCTCTTGACAAACCCAGAAAGACACATCCTGCGTTTCTTTTCTACTCCCTGCCTTTGCATACAGGTCTAAAAAGTAGCAGAATGAGGGGCAGCCCAGACACCGAGCCTACAAAAAGTCAGAAGGGAGTCCTGGGATGGAAGAAGAGAGCAGCAAAGCTGGGCTCCCCGGGGGCAGCCTGAAAGGAGAAGGGGGGCCGGTCAGCAAGCTGACATGGCCAGCGGCGCTGAAAACTATACGGTCTCCTTCCTGCAAAGACAGTTCTGTAGGGGGATCCATAGCAGGGTGCAGAACCTTAGATCTGTTTGGTGCACGTAGAAAATGCTGAGGGCACATCGTAATAGTCATAATATGAGTGCTTCCGATTTCTCCTGAGTGTCTGTACAGGTAAAAGGAAATGAAAATTTGCCCAATTAGCTTTTTCCATGTACAATTATCTGGTTTACATACCTGAATTAAAATAATTACATGCCTAAAGCAGCCATCCAGCTTCACACACATTTGCCATACTCCACTGAGTTCCTAACTTCTCCTGAAAATCCCCCTTTGATGATGAATGTCTAAAACCATTTTGGTCTCTAACCCAGCAGATTATGGAGCTCTTCTATGCTGTATAAAATGATCACGTTCGCTATTACCTTTCAACATTTGCTAAAGCTATTTATCTAAATCTACAGATGCAACACCAGAGGACACAGCATTACCAGTTCACACATTTTTCTAAACTTCTGTGTGCTGCGTTAAAGGCTTTAATTCACCACAGCCTGGTAAAGATACAACGTCTGAAACAAACTGGTCTGTGCTGCTCCTGCAGCTGAAGCAGGAAGCCTGCAGCAGGAAGCATTTTTTCACTCTCATGGTTTATAGTGTCACCAGAAGTCCTTGATAAACCATAAAGCTATGGTTGCCTCTGTTGGGCAAGGATTTTGTCAGCACCAAAAGCTGTTATTAGGAGACCTGGAAGAGAGGTCTGCTTCTCGACAATATTAATAGCTAGCTACTGCAGAATGCTTCACTCAAACATACTTCTTTTTTCCTGTGAAGTATGCGTATACATGTACTTTCCAATTATTATATACAGTCTACACCAAATGTCCTGCTTTCTTAATCACAGAAACAAGCCGTCTTCTCCCTAACTGTTAATGGAAACTTCATTGTTACGAAACTATAATATCTTATAACGTTGGAAGAACACTCTCATATTAAAAAAGTCCCATATGAAAATGTTCTCCTATTTAATCTGCAGTGCCACCATCTCAGATGAATAAACTGAAAGGGGTTTACATTTCAATTCTACTTGTCATTTCGGGTGGTTTAGTTTTTGCATTTGCTTCCACAGAACAAGTCACCTTCCTCTTTGTCTAATGTCAGTAGTTTAAGCTTAAAACGTCCTCAGTTGCATGTGCTACTGTGAGGCTTCACGGTCTCTTGTTTGAAAACAGACTTTTTACCTGTAGAAAAATTTCCAGGTACGTTAATTTATTTTTAAAAAGTCCTCTCAAAACCTTGAAGTAATAGCTAATTTCTTTTGAGGAAAAAAAAATAAAGTCATACAGGAAATATGTAACAATGGCAAAAATGAAGCAAAATCTGATGATTTACTTTGAATAATATCCCGACACAAGCAGACCACAGGGAAGATATTACTCTGTGCCGTACACAATACTTCCATTGTAGCAAAACACCAATGTCAAATTTTGAATTTCCACATGTGGGTGGAAATCCTGCTTGTTGACAGGCAGACTTCAGGGGGCTGCCGCGTCCATATGACAGCCTGCCCATCACTGCAGGATTAGGCCTCGCAGACTAGTAGGTTTTAAAATCAAAACTCCTCTGAAGCATGCTGAAATGCTGTGGTAAAGTCACAGCTGCTGGAAATTACTGTAGCTCCATTAAAGGCAATAGTGTGATATTGATAGGCACCAGCTGAAGCCCTGCTCTGAGCAGCCCCTTGCTGGCACCATCGGGGCCGAGCCCAGCCCAGCACAGAGGGAAGGCTGGGAGGGAAGGCTCGCTACCTTAGCAGGAATTCGGCATTTTCTTACACGTATTATAATTTGGCAGGTTTTTTCGATACTGGCTGGCTCTCGAGAGCTGTCTGCGTCTGAGCCAGGGTATTGGCAGCATATTGACCAAACCTCCCTTGTGGGACTGGTTGGGAAATGTTGGCGCAAGTCAGCACGGCAGAAGCTGGGGAAGCTGTGCGAGGAGGCTGTGCTTTGGGCTTCGTTTTGTAAGTTACTTGAAAGCTTCTTAGATCTGGGAGGTGGGGGGGTCTGTTCCCCCTCCCCCTGTAACCCAGCACATAGATGGCAAATGTTCATCACCTGTTTATCAGAGCACCGACTGCGTCGTCTCGCACTGTTGCAAGAACGTTATTTTTGCAAGAAGAGGGAAGCAGAAAAATGTAAATCAAATAAATATAACAAATGTAAGGACAGGGATCAGGTTACCAGTCGGTTGGGGGGGGGGGAGCTAATGTGTTTTGAAGTAAAACGATATCTTCTTATGGTGTCGGAACAATAATTCGCAAAATGGGGAAGCATGTTCACTGTGTGTGTAAGAACATGTGAGGCAACTCTCTTGCACTCAGATCAAGGAATACTTGTTCTCATTAACTAGCATTAGAAACCAGCCAGATCTGGCAACATACCATGCCTTTGTCAACTGTCATGCTAATACCTCATTTTAAACAATTCCTTCTCTTTTTTTATAACCTTTCAAATGCACATTTTTGTCATACCAGCTTTACTGCATTCAAAACGTTAAGAAGCCTCGGATTTTTCTTCCTGCATTTCTGATACAAGGAGGAAGTGTTGATGAAAGTACAATAGGAAGAAACAAATAATGATAACAAAGAGCCAAGCTCAGGGAATTCTGTCATCAGATTAGGAAGAAGAAAAAACATTGCAACCCTCCAAGAATGATAATACCACTTCAGGATTGATCAATATTAGCTTTCTATTTATAGAGCACCTTTCATTCTGAGGCTGTGCGGTGTTTATAAATTAATAAACACATGTGCAAGAATCCCATCATCCATTATTAATGTATCAGCCCTTTCAATTTATGAGAGACAATTATTATTTTTAACACCATGAAAGTTTTGGAAAGAATCACAGTATTACTTTTTGCATCCCATTCTCTGCCCTAAAATTCAGGCACTTAAGTGCTGCAGTTACTCTATAGCCGAGTATGAGCACATACGCTAAGGCAAATACTTTTGCAAAAGTATGTCCCAAAAAAGCAACTGAACTCACTACTTTGTTCCTAGGGATTACACCTGACAGAGCCTGGGGTAATCTTACATAAGGACCTTTACAAAATAAATACTTCCTTAACTCTGAATTAATATGCGTCTATGTCTTCAGTCTCTCTGCTATCTTAAGGCAGATAATTTTGTTTCCTTGCCCATGGGTCAGTTCTTAGGGATCTGCCTCCACATCACGATTACAAGCAGCAGCAACTGCCACCCTTCAAGGAGTTTTTGGTCTTTGAAGGCACTTAGAACATGCCATAGAAAGTAAAGGAATTAATCCAGAGGTGCCTTCTTCACTCTGGGAACGTTATGTGAAACTCTTGAGAGGCTACTTCCATTATTTTGGTGATAAACCCTGTTGCAAATATTATTGGTGTGCCTGAAATTTTGATTCAATTTGTTTAAGAATAAAACAAAGAGGAGGCAAACTTCTTTAATGGAAGGCAAAATAGAAACTGACCCCCAAAAGGAGAAGTGGAGAAAAAGGTGACATTTGAATTGCACCTACAGCCCAGCACAAGTGTCAGAATTGAAATGTGGCTGTAAAACTCTTGTTTTACAGTCTTGTGAGCTCTGTAACAGGAGTGAACAGAGCTCACTAATGGCGTGAGGAAAGCTGTATTAACAAATACAGAATTTGAGCATGTCATCATATCAAAACAATGCATTGAGGCTTCAATTTTAGAACCAGTTCAGTGTACACCTACCTCTGTATGTGTGAGTTGTCAGCTCAGGGTTGGGCATTTAGTATTAGACTTTTAAAAACTGAAGAATGGTGTCAGGTGCTAATTAGCATGGGTGATCACGTTCTTATTTTGCCATATCCGAGCAATGGAAAGAAGTAGTTTATAGACTGAGAGTGAGAAGACTGGAAGCTCAACCTAATCAAGGAAGAGAAAGGATTAAGAGCCAGTCTCTAGATCTGACTCTTGATATTCAGAGTAAAGGCCATGTGATACCAGGGAGGACAATTTGGAAAGTTACAACAAAAGTTTAGGGCCTCTGGTGCTGATAACTGTGTCATTCTGGGCAGAGGGTATGACTGCATTATCTTCAGTTTGTTTATCTTCTCAAGCAGCCTTTTTTACATCATTTATATTTCACCCGTGTATGTGCCTTCATTTACTGCACAGCACAAATGTATGCAGGCTTGAAGTTTGTTTCTGTTTTCAGTCCTGAGGAAGGGCTTGCGTGCCTGAAAGCTCTTCTCTCTCTTCCCACTACATCTAATAAAAGATACTACTTCTCCATGCAAATCTTTATTCTCTATCACCACAGTAGCAACAATGCTGCTGTTATTGCTATTGTTACATACCCTATCAAACAACTAACGTGTGCTTAAATAAATAACCGTAAGATCCCACAGATCTTTCACCCCACGAGTTATAAGAAAAGAGAACATACACATCATGGTGTGCCGTCATTTCGAAAAGGATCCATTTGCAGAACAAAGTACAGGAACAAAACTGTAGGCTGAGCAAAATGAGCTTCGAGAAAGTGATATATTTTCTTTGCGAAATCTACATGCTATTGAACATGCTGCTGTTTACATGTCTTTTCCTACCCTACTTGTACTGCGATAAGTAAAAAGATGTGTCATGCTTCAAGTCTGTTAAAGTTCATACGCAGCGAAAACAAAACAAAATCAAGGTCAAATAGAAAATCTTTAATAGCTGTACTGTCAACATGCCTCGCAGGATTTGAAATCTATGAGTTTATACGGACAGGATGTATAAAACAGTGAAAGAAAACCCCTGCAATTTCATTCTCATTATAAAAATAAACTGTTGTGCATTAAATGTGCTGCTTAGAAAGTAACTAAACATGGCCATGGCAGGGAGGTTCCTGCTTTCCCATTGTGGACTGTGCTCTTTGAGCCATGCATTGCTGGCTGCGAAATGATGTTTCAAACCCATTCACACGACAAAAGCAGGGCTGTCTCTGCACCCCAACAAATTAACCAGTTGCTTCAGCCAGCCAGTTTCCCAGGGCAGCAAACAGCGCTGGATTATGGCAGAGCCCATCCGGAACATGGCCGTCTCCCCCATGGCAGCCACCTTAGCTCTCTGGCCTCCCCAGCCCGCTGCTGCCCCTCCTCCTGGCCCTTTCTCTTTTGCTGGCACGACACTGGGTGGTGAAAGCAGTTGTATGTACTTGTGAGACTTAGCTCTGACACCTCCGCTTGCTGGATGCTTCCCTGTGATGAGGGTGCTCATGATAGCAGTAGCGTTCTGTGGCTACAGGCAGTCAAGTGTAGCAGGGTGTGGGGTGAGCAGTAAAGGAATGACCTCAAAATTATTAAGCAGTAATAATCATCTTTGCTTTTCCTTTCTCCCTTTATCTGTTGCTGAGTTTGACTCCCTTTTCTCTGAGTTGCACCAGTGTGCTTTCTCGGCTTTGCCCACTCGTGTCAGTGAGTATTAGCTCTTTGCTCTTCCAGGAGAGAGGCTGGATCTCCAGGACATACAAGGAGACCACCATCTCACTTATGCTTTGGTGCTCCCTCCATAGGGGTGGCCGTTGCCTGTGGTCCCTTGTCAGTGTTTGGTGGTGCACGTAGCACATGCACCTCTGTGTGAGGGCACACGTGGGGAAGGTGCCCCGAGTTGGTCTGTGTGTGGGGCCTATGTGCTATGAGAGAGAGAAGGTGGCCACAGTGAGGAGTGGATTTCCCTGGAGCAAAGACCCTGTGAAGTGGGGCATTTCCAGATGGCAGTGGAAGACAGGCTGCTCCCCACAAAGGTTCAGCAGCAGGGAGGGATGTGGGAGCTGAATGACTCAGGCTGGAGGCAGAATTTGGTGATTTCTGCTCTTGTTGTGATCCCCACAATGTTCTTCACCAGGGAGAGCACGATCTCTGGAAAGACAAGCAGTAAATGCATTGAGGATGCTGAGGGGCTCAGCTTGGCTAAGTGGGGTTTCATCCCCTCCTCTGGGCACTTTGGCTTAGGCTCTTGCATACCATGCAGTTCTTCAGGGAGTCTCAGCTTAAAGAAATCCATTTAGGAGAACCCCACCTCCTGCCTTTTGCTGGCCAAATTTCCTAGTAAAGAGGTGTCTAAGACAGACCCTCAACTCCAAGCAGATCCCTAAGGCAGAGTGTCTGGCTCCAGACCAGCCCTGCAGGCCAGGTGAGATGTTGCTGGGTGAGATCTCTGCCCTGTGAAGGCATCTTGAGTTGTTCGTAGTGCACAGGTTGGAGGTTCTGATGTGAGACAGGCGTATGCTCCTCCTCCTCCTCTCTCCGTGACTGCTACGTGCTGTTGGCCAGCCAGGCTCTGTTCCCCTCAGGCAGCTGTCATGGGATTTCCAAGTGCTCTTAGGGAAAAAACAAAGAAAATAAGCATGGAGTTTTATCAAGTGTGACTTGTAACAGACCATTAGCTGAAAGCTGATTTTCTGGATAATGGACGTTGCTTTAAAGATTACTGCTGGAAGCTGATGCTTGCCCGTAAAACCATCAAGATTACACTTTATGATGGTAATGTTTTGTCTCTCTGAGACTCTCCTTCACCCCATTTCTCCTAGCCCTTTGAAAATGTTCATTTAAGCTTTGAACAATCCTGTGAAGCAGAATGTTGTTGGTTTTTTTAAGTGGCAGATTGACCCAAACTGAGACATACTGAAGCATGGACGCTAATTTTCAAGACCTGCAAGGGAACTTATGGCAGAGTTGGGGGCTGAACTACCTCTTCTTCCACCTTCAGCACTTAACAGTGCCAGTACTGCCTTTGGAGTGTGTTATTTGTAGTAGGCAGGCAGTTGGGTGTCATGCATAAAGGTGACCTGTGTTTCTCTCCTGTCATAGTTTACATTTCTCCTCTTTCCCTTCTGCTTCTTTATTCCTTTCTTACTGTATGGAAAGGAGAATAAAGAAACCAGCATATAGGTAATGGGTAATCTTACTGGGCAAGGAAAGCTCGCCCTCTGCAGCTTTGCTACGCAGCAGAGAAGATGAGGATCTTGGATCGTTACTGGGGAGACTCAAGGGAGAAAAGCTTTCTGTTGGGAAGGCGAGCAAAGCTGTGGCTTGTATTGCTTGGAGTCTCCAGCCTAGGACTCTGAAAGCAGATCAGGCAAATATCTGACTCATGTCGTTTGCCTTCACTCAAAGGCATAGATCAGACAATCTTGCAATCTGTATTTCTGCGATGCTATTTGCACACGTTTGGAAGTGACTAGGCACAAGGATATCGGGAGGTGAGGGTATGTAAAATGTTACCTCTCTTTTTCTGCCAGCAGGGGATGCATTTTAAGGCTGGTAGTCTGTTTTTCCAGTGGAGGAAATAAAGATCGTTGGTACAGGAGTTTCTAGGGGAACTTTGCTTATTTGATGTGCTGCAAAACAACTGGTAAGACAGAAGTGATCGAAACCAGTGGCCAGGGAGAAAGAACACCAATAAAGAACAAACTTCCTCCCAATTCTTAATCTGAGGTGAACTTCTCATTCCTGGGATGCAGCTCTGCTCTGCAAGGGGTGGTAGGAAATCATGAGCTCTCAGCTTGCTAGGTTTGTTCCCAGAGCTACGGCAGCCTGGCATGTCTTTGCAGCTTCCATGTTGCCTGTCACTGTGTGTCATGCTGCCTTTAGCTGATGGTGCTGCTCTGACCCACAAGTGCCCAGTCTTTGCTCGCCTTGCATGGGGTAGATGTCCCTCCAGGAGGGAAAGGTCCAGCCCCTAGTTGTCTGTTTGCCTGATGGGAATTGCTCTGAATCACCAAGTTATAGGGACAAATTCAAGTTAAGTGGCTGGGTAATACGGCATAAACTTATATTTCCTCTGGAAGTGGTGGTCCTGCCTTTTCCTCACCCTGGGTATCTGTTCCAGTCCCCTGCCTTGTATATGGAAACTTTTGTGCTTAGCCAGGTCAGGGAGCTGACCCAGCTGAAAACAAATCCCACAGAAACGAAAAGCTAGGTTGAAGCGACTGTAGCTCCTGTAGCATTCCATCTTCTGTCTGGCTCTGCCAGCAGTCCTGGCTGGGCTGCCATGCTCGGTGCTAGGTGTTTGAACAAAATACAACTCTGATGAGTTCAAGGAGACCCCAAAGTGTGGGAGCAGCAGTATGTCATCCTCTCCATCTGCCTGCTGCCCTTCTCAGCACTGTGGATCTCAAACAATTTACAAAAGGATTTAAGTGACATGATCCCTGCGCAGAGCTTGGATGGCTGGACTGAAATGTCCATATTCACCTAACAAGCTGGGCTTTCTGATCCCTATTCCAAAAAGTTAATCGCTAAGCTACACTTCATACAGTTTTGGCCCAGCATCACACAGCTTAAGTCCCATCTGAATCCTTCTGCCAGTTGGTGTGACCCCTCTGAAGACCCAGAAGCAGCCTGCGAGAAACCTCAAGGCACCGGGACATCGGTAGAGTCTAGGCTGCATCAACCCAGCCCTTTTACTTGTAGCCAAATGGACAGGAAAAACATAGGAAAAAAAAATATGACTGATTGGACCTACAACTCCTCAGTGACTCATAAGAGGAAATGGAAAAGCTCCAGCTCTGCTTTTAGAGCAGCTTCACCCCATTTCTGCCTGGGCCCGGGAGAGCACTCAGCTCGGGGAGCAAAGGGTGACATTGTTCTCTGAGCAATTTCCAACACATCTGGGGTCTGAGTTGGGATGCTCGTACCCATGGCATGTTCCAGGGTAAGCTTCTACTTGATACAATTAAAAGTGTCCCAGGCTGGCCATCAGTAATTTGAGCTGATGGCCTGGAAAAATCCACTGCAAATGACTGGGTGTGACCATAATGCAAAGACTCAGGTGACCAGGTTGGCTGGGACACTCCTCCCATCAGCATCTTATCCTCGCCATCCCGGTTGGTCCAGGGTTTTCATCTGTTTTCCTTCTTAAAGCAGCGTTGGAAAAGGAGGTCCCTGTGCTATGGCAAACAGCGTTGTGGAACACTCTCCTTGTCCTTTGGCAAATGTTCTTTGGGTCTGAATTCTGCCTTAGATTTGCAGAGACTCACAACGTATGAGTAAATGTTCAGCAGTGCAGTTTGTGGGACTAATGAAGTAATGTGACACTTCATCCTCACTCTCTGCTGTTAAGCTTTGTACAATAGGAGGCAGAGAGCGTGTGTGTGTTGTGTATGTAATATGCTCTTAAGGGCATAAATAATAGACATGCAGGAGTGTATCTGCTACATTTTTGTTGTATTTTGGTGGTCTAAAGGGTTTGAATTAGCATTGATTTTCTTTTTTCCTTGTTTTCTGTTTCATCTTCTAGTAGTGGTTATATTCTTAGGAAAGGGTTTTCCATTTCCTCGGTGTCTTTTATCACCCACAGAGCACATGTAACCAAAGGAGCACTAATCAGAGGAACAACCAGAGAACAGCATAAGTCAGGCAATTGGGAAGAAACTTTGCTTGTCAAAGGAGTCAATTCTGTGCCTGCAAAGGTGGAGCGTTGTTGGAGAGCATCTGAAAATAATACCTGTTAATGAAGCAGGGAAATACATGGCAAAGTGTGAGCTTTTCTGCAGCACCTGTGATCTACAGAGTGCATAGAGAAATCTTTGTTAGCCTCTTAAACTCCATATTTGAGAGAAACTCTTCTTTGTTTTCAGTGAGATAAATGCTTTTCTTGTTCAGACACATGGTAGAAATGATTCTTAGCAATCTTTTTTCCCTCTTTTTTTTTTCTAAAAATAAGCTGTGACTTTCAAATCATCTGCCCCCAATTTACTCCTGTGTGACCCTAAGACCCTGATCTGTCAGATCTGTCCACATCTGTGCCCACCACTGAAGAATGTGGCAGATTCAACACAACATATGGCTGGAGCTGTGCATATGATATTCATGGGAAATGGAAGAAGCATCACCATTTCCTTCGTACCAAACACCTCCTTGAGCTATTTGTACCCCACGCTCACAGAGATTCCAGGGTTTCGCTCTGCCGTGAATTACATTCAGCAGCAATTGGAGTTTCAGTGCAACTGTCTGCAGATGCTTTTCTAGGGATTTCTTTAAGACATACTTTAGTTGCCGAGTTTTTCTAGCAAATAAATGAGCTTAGAAAACAAGGCGTGTTTTCAAGCCATGGCACCATACTGAGGATGTGGCAAGACCCTTCTGGTTAGGGAATTCATTTTGCATGCTATGAGGTTTAGCTTATTTCCCTTTAAATCCTCACTTTCTCTTCTCTACTTTTTTGCATGAGGGGTGGGAAATCCTAGAGACTTACACTTTTCCAAGACCATAGTTCAAGCCAGGGTTGAAAAGTAACTTAATGTTGCATGTTTCAAGCTTGGCAGTACCTGACCCTCAACACCAGTTATGATTTTCAGTTTTGGCATCACAGGAATGTCAACAGGCTTTGAAATTTTTGGGGGCTGCTCTGCTCCCCCAGGTTGTCCCCTTTGGGGTATCTGAGCATAGTTTAAGCTGTGCTAGCCTTTCTTAGGCTAGCACTGTTTGGAGGGAGCT
>JANZLP010000009.1:27220529-27231060 GCA_026930925.1 Chelictinia riocourii | reverse complement strand
GGCACAGACTTTCCTCTGAAAACCTAGTGTAAAAAAGCCTGGTATTATCTTGGAGAACACAGGCAATTGTCCTAAAATTATGCTGTTTTGAAAATCTGTGTGTGTGTGTGTGTATGGAGGGGACTAGGCTTTATGTAAATGAGGCCACACCTGCAAGAAATCTGTCTCTGTTCCAAAAAAAAAAAAAAAAAAAAAATTAAGGAAATATTGAGAGAACCTGAGAATTAGATATCATGAGTACACATTTCCCTCCTTGGGGAGATGTTATTTGCTTTGCAGAATGGAGTCCTAGAAGATTTGGACTGTACTGAGTCATGCAGTCTTAATATGATTGAAGAATTATCTTGTTGACAAGTGCAGAATTATAGATTTGAATCCATTAGCTAAAAGGGTCCACAAACATTTGAATAATGGCCTTCACATTTTTTCCATTGGTCTATCAAACAAAGAATGAAAAATAAAATAAAAATTTCTTAAAATCCTGTAGTTATGGTGTGATGAGACCAAATTAAATTTACTTGTGTTAAAGAGAAGTAAGTTTTTATTTCATATTGGAAGCAGGAGTTTTGGTCTGTGCTTCTACACTTAGAGCTGTATATTTTTAGCAGCTGGAAAAGTATTTTATAATAAACATAAATGTCTTTTATTTAAATCCAAAAGGAGAGGCATCAAATTAATCTGGTATCAAAGGAAGAGTTTAATTCAACAGGCCTTTTAGTGAACGTTACTGAAGGGGTGGCAATATGTTGCAAAAGTAGAATAGTTCCCCTTTAGAGAGCCAGGTACTCATCTGATGTAATTCAGCATAATTTCACTGTGGCATCTGAATTCATATTCAGACTTGGAATGTTTTACCTACTCGCATCATGCACTTACCACGTTCCAAAGCTGGCTATTCCAAAAATATCCTATATATGACAAATTTGGTAAGGATGTTTTCGTTGTGATTCGTCTCACGCTGTAACTGGGACCCAGCATACATTAGCGTGGGAAAGCGTGGTTTCAGACATAAATTTCAAGAGAGAGTTAATGAGTATATATTTGTGAATTATCCACTGAAGAAGGGGATTTATTGCTTCATGAACAGATTATAATCTCCTCCTGTAGATGCAATATCAATATTCCAAAAATTTAAAAACAAACAAACAAAACCCCACCCCAAAACCCCACAAGTTTGTGAATTTTAGTGTAGTTTAAAAAATTAAAATCCATATAGTTTCAGGAAGTATAGGAGATTACTGTTACATTGAGACATAGCTGAAGGCAGAGGGGAGGAAATCTTGTTGATTTTTTTGATTCTCTTTCCTACTTGTTCTCCCCATCTTGCAGATCTTTTGTGGGTGAGCCAAATGTAATCAGGTTTGGCTCGCTTGGAGGAATTAGGATGACTGAAAAGTATGCCAGATTTCAAAACAATTTCTAACAGTTTCTGTGATACTGTGTAAGCAACTGAAAATTGACATGTTGTGTTGTGCCCAAGTCAGCCAACTGCTGTCACTGAATAATTAGATTCTCTAGAAGAAGGGAAAGTTGTGGTTTTTTCTGAACAAAATTATTAGAAAATAATGTAGTAGCTATTTTATTTAGGGATAGGCTCAAATCCTTCTGCTCTTAGAAGCAATTTTTTAAAAATAGTTTGAATCTGGGCCCCAAAAATATCTTTCATGTATTTTTATATGTAACAGTATAAGTAAGTTGTTTGGGCATTTTTATGCCAATATGTATGTCACTCGTGCATGGAAAAGTCATCGCTGCAGATGGTTAATATTGTTTTTCCAATATAAATTAATTATTCTTTTCAATTATTTTTATTTCATATGGCACATCAATTCTACAAATTGAGTTCTAATATCAGACATAGGTCATGATCTAATTATAGCTTGATCTGTCATAGAGTTACAACAGTTGTGAGGATAGATATAGTGCCCGATTCCCCAGGAACCTCTACCTCTGCAGACTGACTATGAACTGGGGGAGAACCGTTCTGCTTTGTTAGCCTTTATGTCCTTTCCACTCTTCTCCTAGGAGTATAACTGATAGCACATTCAGTGGTGAAAAATCGTGGCTACTCAAATAATAAGGTGATGCCATAGTCAGAAGAGACGGGTGGGGAGTCCTGATCTGGTAGAACCATACGCGCTCCCTGCGCTCGCTTCATGCCCTTGTGAGTAACGTGGAAATGCTAATCTTGTCTGGAGGGGAGGATCTGGAAGGCTGCGTGGGTGAGGTCCTCGGGGGACGGCTGCGGCCTGTATCAGCTGAAGATTTGAATGGGGACGAGAGAGACTCAGCTAAATTATGATATCACAACAACTGGAATGAAAATCGAATAATTGAAAAGAAAGCCATTTTTTTTCTTTGCCCATATTTTCTAAGCTGTCTTGTTCCTTGCTGTGGTAATTCTATCAAAAAGCCGCACAACCTAAAAACTGCTATTTTTATCTTATTCCAAGCCTTATCTGGTAGCACCTTCTCATCTATCCTTTCTAATTGAATGCACACCTTCAAATTTGTTGTTCAAGTCAACTTTTCATAAGGATTCAGAGTAATTCTTAAATCTATAGAAGCGCTAGTTGCACCGATATCCTTAACAACAAAAAAGCCCAGTGCGAAAACTTACATGACAGCAATTAATGGAAAATATTTTTATTCTGAAAGTGTTTTTTCTATTGGCCTAACTTTCGCCAGGGGCCCTTTAGACTGTAAATGTTTCAGAAAGGTGCTGTTAGGTATAAAAACTATGTATTTTTGAAACTTTTACTCCTTTTTCTCCTATTAAATTCCGCTGCAAAATGCAGTCAATGCTACTGGAGGGGATGGAGGGTAGGACTCTTCTTTCTCCCCTGAAAATCCCACCCATTTATTTCTTTAGATTCAGCTGTAAAATTCCTTGCACTTTTCTGGCACTATTACAAATGAGAGGTAAATAATAAAGAGTTTCTCCCAGGGCATCTAAAGCTACATAGATAAATCTACATTAAATCCAAGGTTAATGATTACTTTTCTGTTTTATTGGCTGCAGGGAGCACTTTCTGAAGGAAATCCTGTCTAAGTGGTAAAGTCGCTTTCTTCAGAGGTTCTTAAGCAAAATGAGGCATTGAGTTTTGACCATCCTGTTCGGCAACAAGTGACCAATGCATTGTAAAAGAGAGCGAAGCATACCTTTTTATATTTGTCAACTGGGCGGAAAAAACCTTTTTATATTTTCCCCAAATTATTTTATATCTGTGATGTCCCTGATCTGACTTGGTCTTGCAGAGAAAAGTGCTATACTTCTCATTAGTACTTTGCAGTTATCCCTTCCCTGGCTGAGGTGGAAGAAGCTTTAAATCATGTGGGAGAATTGGGAAGGGAAAAAGAGAGAAAACAAGCTTTTTGAACCCTGTAATGTAAATTTGCAGACAATTATTCATTATTAACTGCCTGAAGCATCACACCTCTCTCACCTTTGCTGGAATGTCTGAACATTAGGGTAAACAACACACTGCTGTCTTATCATAATGCGGTCTGCTTCACTGCAGCAAGAACTTGTCAGAAACAGATTGTGATGTTGACTTCTCAATAGGGGAAAAAAAGGGCCTAAATTAGACTTCTATAAAAAGAATATTGCATATTTATTTCCACAATAACACCAAGCAAAAACGTTAGTCAAGAAGCAAGCAATTGGGTGAATAAATAAGCTTGTCTTTGTTCTCATCAATTAAGTTATTACATCAGTTGGAAAACCAGTGAATTATAATACAGATGTTTAATGAAACACTGCTGTGCCTATAAGTCAAACTCCTATTTTGTGGTGTGATTTTGGCTGCATAGTTTTGTGTGTGTTAAACCGTATTTATTAGCTGATACCCATTATTATTTTGAGCAAGGTATAATTCAGTTGTCAGGCTCCAGCTCTGGGAAGGAGATTTAATCAGTGAGAGCCCGCTTTGCTGCTGAGCATAAAACAATGCGGGTTTCATGAAGCAATCACACCAGTGTGAAAAAATGGGATTAATTAGTATTGTACAAGAACAGGCAGCATGCTCATTAAAACCTTGTGAGCTGCCTCTTGATAAACTGCCACTTGATAGGGCCGCATTAATGTGACAAGGCAAAGACTTTATTTCCAAATCCTTTCTGATTATATCTCACTTTTAAGTTACCTGAATTGACTCTCTAAGGCTTTTGGAATACAAAGATCAAAATTGCAGCAAGAGATCCCCAAGACACCTGGACAAAGGAGCCATGCTCAGATAGTAAGGCTTCAAAAGACAACTTTTTTTTTGAACTCCCATTCAAACATAAATCAATAGCTGTACGATGAGGCAGCTCCAAAGGTGGTAAATTTGCATTTACACTCAGCAGGTTGGGCTGGAACTTATTTGACGATTAGCAGCTATCTAATGAATCCCATATAATTTTGTGCCTATCTGCTCACCAAGTGCTTCATATTTTTGTCAGTATATAAAGTCTCATGAATAGTCTTACAGCTTCGAGTATGCTCTGAGGAAAGGGGAGAAAAAGTTAGGCGCTCCCAGCTGCACATCTGTTTCTTATAGTTTGGGTTGGCCACTGAAGAACTTATGGTCATATTTCTTTTTTATCCTTTCTTTTAGAAACATTCGCAAACTAAAAATGTAGATTCCACTAGTGGATTTGTTTCTACATGACAAAACATAATAGGAGACATGCCTGAATAGCAACAGTAAATGTTGGATAGGATGTATTTTTGATCTCGTGTGTTATTTTCCTTTAGGCATAATGTTTTATTCCTTCCTGAATTTGTAGTGGTTCTGATGATTTACTTGCACATAATCGTGGCTTTTTTTTTCCTTTCCTTTTTGTGAATTAGTGGCCACAATGAAATTATATCTGAACTTCTAATAGTTAACCAAATCTATCAGCTGTTTTGCGATGCATAGGTGCTCCAAGATGCTGACTTTCCATGTAGCTTTAGCTGACATTGTATGTAAGGCAATTGTAATGCAATACAGTTACCTGTCAGCATATATTTGTAGGTGTGGAAAATGCCACTCAGAGAACAGAGATCTCATATCCCCTGAAGCTTTTCCCAACTATTTTATTTTTAAGCAAAAACATCTTGTTAAATCTCAACACCCTATTAAAGTACTGCTATCCACCATGAAGTCTGAGTATTCGGTTACCAATTATAGATTGTTTGCAACTGTACAGGTGTAATCCCTCCCATAGCTACCAGTGAAAGGCAACAGACTGGAGGCAAGGTACCTGAGCTGGCTAGATATGGATGAGTACAACGCTTTACAAAGTGATATGTTGCAACATTATTAATTTAAACCCTTAGATTTCATTGTTGTGATCTGGGCTACATGATGCAATGCAAGATGACAGCCATTGAATTAATAGAAAATGGGATTCATCTCTTGAAATTTCACACAAAATAGAAGCAGGAGACAGACAAAATAAAGGGAGATGGATAGACAGACTGATAATACCACTAATAATTTTAAATTTAAACTGAATGGGTGAGAGAATTTTAAAACACTAATGGTATTTATCAACAGTGTGATAGCAGGGGAAAAAAAAATCACACTCGCTCCCTCTCTCTCTCCCTCTTTCTCCCTTTCGTTGATTGCTTTGTTGAGTAAGTCAGTGAATATTTTACACTTTGTTTCTTTTATTTTAGCAAATGAACTGCCTCGAGCTAATGTAGTGTAAGTGGAAATTTCAAGCACCAATGTCTACTGCATGATCCAATAATAGGAACTTTCTTTCCCTCCTAGCTCTGTAACATAGTGTAGCAGCAAACTCCCTGATGCCTCCAGGTAGTCACATGCCTGATTTATGATTATAAACTATAGCTCTGGAAGAGGTTAGCTAGGTAGTTTAAATCATTGCTTTTTCTCTAATGAACTGGGGTCAGAGAGAAAGTACTACATGCAACAGCCTTATCTGGTTGTTACTTATGCCCTACATACTGCTCCTCCATGGTTTTGGTTGTGACGATGTTTTTACATAATTTTAGTTGTTAATGCCATTTTTGTAAATAGTCTTACTGAAAATTATGTTAAATGAGTTTTCCTGCTGTTATTTATCCTTCATCTCGATGCAAAATGGAGCCACATACCTATTTCAAATGTGGCGTGGACAACATGAAAATGAATAAAAAAAGACAAGGTAAAGATAGATAATATAAGGAGTGGTTTCTTTTCCCAGTAATAGTATGCTGTAACATTGAACTCTGTTCTTGTCTGGTATCTGTATCAGACCATTGTACTGGTATCTAAATAGAACGAGATGGATATGTTAAAGATGTCTGGGATCTGCAAATGTAGTAATGTTCAAGATATTGTCACAGATGAGTGTGGAAACTGATTCCAGACTAATGTTATTAATCTGTCTTAGAATTCATGGAAGGATGGGATTATTGTGTAAACTCGAGGTAGCTCTTATGCAGATCCATCTTGCACAAATAGGACTTACTCAGCAGATCACTGTAAGTCTTACTGACCTTGATAACAATGCTATGGTCATATTTTCATATAAATAACCTCTTTCCAGGTAATTTTCCCCAGTGGATTCAGTATAGATAGACTTTTTCTAGCACAAAACTTGTTAACCAATTTTTACGTTGAAGTCCATTATTTATAACCATCTAAAAGATACTACTATTTGACTTTCTGTACCACTTACTAGCTTAATGGAGTATCAGACACTTAATGCATGCTCACGCAACTCTCGTCATTCAAGTGCATCAAAGCAACTGATCATGTCACCCTCTTCCTAAAGTAACCCATATTTTGGAATCAGTGAGGTAAAATTCTTCCTGTCAGCAGCTCTTCATATCAGCAATTCAAAACCAAGACTTTGGTAGTAGGAGGTATCTCTCCAGTAGCCTTGCACCTCTGCAGAAACATGAAGCTTTGGATGTCTGCATCTAGAAAGATTTTTAAGCAGAATATGAAAGGTTATTTTAATAACCTAATAGTATTTGCATGTGACTTTCTTCTGTCGGCTAAAGCTTCAGGTGACGGAAGTACGTGGGTCTGGTTCCTGCCTGTTGTTTCATATCTGAGGTCAAACTTTGATAGAAGCTGTACATGATCCACTATAGCCCCTGAATTCTTTTATACAGAATTGTTACTTAGCTAGTTGTTCCCTCATCATGTACAGTTGAATGTTGCTGCCTACATGAAATTTGATGCATTTGTCCCTTTTGAACAGCATCCTATTTTTCAGACTACTTCTCTGATTTGTCATGATCATTTTGAATTCTAATCTTGTCTTCCAGCATACTTACAATTTGATGCTGTCTGCAGATGTAATAAGCATAATCTATTCCATCAATGAGGTCACTAATGAAAATATTGAATAGTACCAACCCCAGGCCCCTGTGGAACCTCACTTTGTACAGCCTCCCATTCTGGCCACGAACCTTTGATAAATACTCTGAGTACAGTTTTGAAACTGATTTGGTATCCACCCCTAGCATTGTTTTATCTGAACCGTGTTTCCTTATCTTAAGTACAAGATATCTTATAGCAATCAGAAATTTCTCTAAAAGTTAATGACATCTCTTGTTTTCTGTCCCCAAACCCCCTTCCTTGTAGAAGAAAATTAGATTGGTTCAACAGCTAGTCTTCAAGAACAAAATGTCAAACTCTTCTGCTTGGTATTTTCACAGAACACAGATAATTTGTTTCAGAGTTTTCCCAGAAATTTGAAAGAGGGAACTCCATTACAATCTCCTAGTTAGTTCTTTTTCCCATTCCCTTGACTCCTGTGTTTTGTCACTTCACCCGTTCTTCAATACTTCTCAAGAAAAACTATTAATACCTCTGAACTTTAGTCTTTTAAATAACAGAGGATGACGTAGAAAGGACTACAAAGCAAGTAAATTACTCAAAAAGATCTAAATTGTCCCAATATTTTCTAACCTTTCTTATCAAAGGCTACAGCCTTGTGATGACACTGTCTTCATAGTGCAACCCACCCCCAAAAAGCAATAAATACGTAGGCCAGCCTGAGGATATCTGCCAATGGCTTTCTCCACCTTTTTGAGTTGAAGTAAGTTGAAAAGTTAGCACAATCAAACTTCACTTGGACTTCCTTTCACTAAATTCGTTATAGAGTGATTCCTTTTTATGGTTTATGTCATTCCTGTCTCAGTTTGTACCTTGGATTTTTTTATTATGTATCTTGGACCTTGCCTGGAGAGTTAGAATCTCTCATTAGCTTTGGAGTGCGAGTATTCCATTTTCTCATGAAAAGTTTTGTGCACCTGATCTTTCTGTTTTGGTAATTTAGGGAGGTTCATTCCACCAGTAACAGTCAAATGCTGATACATATATAACTACTGCCTTTAGAAGACCCCAGAATACTTGCTCCTGGAGGCTGAGTATCCTTATTCACTACCTGCTCTTTCTTTCATTTCCCCTGAGTTTCAGGTATAAATGTTGGAGACAGGTACTGGGGTTGGATAGACCTGAATTTGATTCAGTAGCACTTGTGCCAGTCTTCAGGAAAAGGGAAAATTCTGAAGAGTTGCTCCTTCCCCCACCCTTAACTCTTGTCAGGTGGTGGGCTGACACATTGCACTCCTTCAGAATTACAGCTGTTCCATCAAAGATTCAATTTGGGCCCTCTGTGTAGCAGAAAGAAATATTTCTCTACTGTAAATAACTTAGTACAGAGAGAATCCTCAAGTTGTTTTCATGCACAATAATACAGGGACCTAATTTTCTGTGATGGCTGCTTCAGTTATTGCATCACAAAAATTTCTCACTATGGAGCAGCAGGTTTCATTCATTCCATCACCACCTATAAATAAAGGTTGTGACTGGAAGAGGTCATGAGAGGTACTCCTGGGAAGACCACATATCGTATTATCTGTGAAGAAAATGTGGTTTAAATTGCATTCTTCTAACTACATCTTGGTTGCTGCATAGTTCATTTCTGAGCATGCTAAATGGCATTCTTAACAGCAGTGATACAGCACAGAAAATGATGATTCAAAATGCTTATAGAATCACAGAATAATTTAGGTTGGAAGGGACTTCTGGAGGTCATCTAGTTCACTTGGGGAAGCTATCAGTTGACACTTGAGAATTGTAACATGCCCTAGAGATTAGATTAGTAGGAATCTTTCAGAGTCTGCTTAAGTGCCAGAACTCTTTTGGTATGGCATTGAAATCAATAAGTTACGTAGATTACAGAAAGAAACTTACAGATGTTTTGGTTCACTCTGTTGTTCTGTGTGCCCTTCTGAGGAAAAAAAAAAAGGTCTATTTAGATAGACATTCCAAACTGAAACTCCCAAACCCCAAATTATTCATCATTTTTTGCAATTGTGGAAATATATTTGCTTGCATGCGCTGGCAAACTATCATGGAAATCTTTCAATTTAGTCTTGCTATCAGCTGACTGTCCCTTATCATAATGACTATGAAGGAAGACAGTGAAATATTCCTGGCTACAGTGTATGGACAAAACAAAAGAATACATGAATTAGGTGTGCTTTCTGTCTCTGATCTGTCCTGTGAGTTTGGAGCTTTTATTTCTGAGTTTTTACTTCTGAAGCTGCCCAATTATCTCATCTAACTTGTGTATTGCAATCCACCTGATCACAGCAAAGTGTGATCAGTGCTTGGAGGGACCTTCTTCCAACTTGTCCGAGGCTGTACTCCACAAGGTTGTTCTGTGTGAGGCAGGACGGGCAGAGGCATTAACTTGTATTGAGCTCTAAGCAGCATGATGCCTTGTTCCCACAGGTTTTCCATGCAAGCCAAGCAGAGAAGAGTCAACACTTCAAGAAACTTGGAAAAGAGGAGGAGCACCTCTCTATGCATCCGTGGTAGCCACAGAAGCCACTTCTGTCTGCCTGTGCAGCTGCTGATTTTCTAACCCAGCTCTCAGGTAGGACAACTTGTGATGAAATATTTGGCAAGTAAGTAAAAATTATTAGGAAAAAAAAGGCATTCACAAAGGTAAAATGCAAATGTGCATGTTTGTACAGGTTTCCTTGTTGCTAGTTGCAGCAGTGCCTCGCCATCATTCTTTTACTATATTTGTGTGTGCAAACTTGTCTTACAATATCGTTATGTTACCCTTGACTTCCAGCTGCACTGCAATGCTGGTTACTATTATTTTAAATTATGTGTCTCTGTATAATGGTTCACCCAAAAGAAAAAAATAACACATTATCTTATATTAAGCAATCAACATTCACGGAACTTCAGCTTCTTAGTTATCATTTACAGCTATCCTTATAATATAAAATACAAATCAGCATTCTCAAGTTATATATTTTTGAGGCTCTGTCTTTTTTACTTTCTGCTATTCTGAGAAAAACTTCAGCAGTTGTCATTGTGTGTTAATCTACTGTTTCCATCTTGAAAAGTGCAAAATGATTCCCTTAAGAAGTCCTTATGATACTCATTTGAAAGTAGCTAAAGGAAACCACCCTGAATTTTAACCACTCTTGAGTTTACAAGGTAGAGAATGGAGTTGGGTCTCATTGTCATATTTTGCAGCTGATGCTACACCATTAAGTTTAAGTAAATTTAAAAAT
>JANZLP010000009.1:27171559-27186559 GCA_026930925.1 Chelictinia riocourii | reverse complement strand
ATTCCTAATGAAGTAGATCATGCTTCTTTGGTGGGGTGGGGTTCAATGCATGGCTGACTTAACTGTAGAAAAAGAAAGGGGAGGGAGCAGTTGATTCTTCTGAGCACAGAGGTGTACATTTTATGCAACCTTTATGAAAGGAAAGGCAATTATTATATAACTTTACCTGGTGATAGTTTAAGGGTCTATATTCCTCACATAATAAAGGGCAGAAAAATTTCCATGAGTGACTTATGCCTTGTGATGATAAACACCAATGATCTGTGACCTATACTAGGACACTAGTTGTCCTTTTAGGTCTGCAAAATTTCTATAAGCATTCATTCCTCTTCTATCTCAATGGAAGTCGAGTACTGTTACCTTCACAGATTTGGGCTCTTAGCTCTTCACTGATGTCCTCCATAGCTGTGAAATCCTCAGCGTAGAAGAGATGTTTATATGATGGCTCAGAAGCAATTTCCAGCAGTTCTTCCTCAATTGCTTTTCCTATTCCAATGGCATAGATAATTATACCTAGATTCAAAAGAAATTGCACATAATTATTACATCAGCAGTTCTTTCCTGCCATGAAAGGAAAATATAAGCATTAGTCATTTGAGAAGGAGAGAAGGGAAGAGCATAAGAAATATATATGCTATATAACTTCAAATTTGGTTTTGAATAGGCTTAATATGCTTTGGTTATTGAGAGATGTGTAGAAACTCACTGCTTTGCTGTAATTTAGATATGACAGTTGGTTGGCCGCTACTGATAGTAAATGAACCCAGAAAGAGTGCTGCAAAACATCCAAGAGAATCACACAAGTCAGCCTTACAGTTGCACTGAAAGTTCCTGGTTTGTGTGTGTCTGTGTATGTAGGGTGTGTGCAATAAAGCTAATTACTGATGGGAAGACTTATTATATATTAGCAAATGGGGCAGAATCCTGAAAGATGGCACTATTTTTTTTTTTTAAATAAATATGTAGTCTTTCATCGAAATACTCAGAGCACATTAAGACTAGATTCTTGCACTCTAAGGGACACTAGTCATCTGGGAGGCACTGCAAAGGCACCCAGACCTATAAGGGTAGAGAACAGGGGAAGAATGATTTGTGGGGCTAGGAGAGAAAAAGCGTCATAACAGGGATGCTCCAGACAAGCATTTCTCCAGCAGAGGTGCTAGGGAGAAAGTAAATGAGGATTTGTAGTTTTCTTCACTTTGAAAGGAGGGAAGGAAGAAGTGGTTCACAGCCCTCTCACCACACAGATTTTGAACAAGCAATGAATATAAAACATAAGATCTTCAATATACCCCTTTTCAGCAGTTATTTTTTTATTATTGTGAACATCTGACTTGATGTCAACATTTCTCTTTACATCAGTTCTGGCTTAAAAAGTGTCCACAACTAGTTCTGATTTTGTGATTCATAATAAAACTATTAGCTTCTTAGTATTTCAAGCTCTGTTATAAGATTTAAGTGCAGAAGCTGCCTTCTCAGCTGGTTGGTTTCAGATAAAACTTAGGATGAGGAGGTTTGCCCCACTATAATTAAGAGATCTCAATAACAGCTACATGCTCACTGAATTGCAACTTTAACCTTTTTTGCTGAAGAATCCTGGGCCTGATAACATCATAAAATACACATTTTCCAACTCTTTAACATTTAATGTAAGCATCTCCATACTTTTCATCATGAATCTGCCTACCATAGCACTTCAGCCAGGAAAGTAAAGCATTCACCAAAAGCTGATTCAATTTAATGAATGGACCAGTCATGCTGAGGTCTGTTGCTTTTTAAAGACTTGGAGATATCAGTGATAAAGCAGTCAAGGCCAATTTCATATTCAGTATTACTACATTGCCTATGCTGCAATTACACAGGGGATGGATTTGGCTTGTAGCATTACAAATATCAGTTTAAGCAGTCTGGAGCTGAGGTTTCATTCAGCAAGTAAGCAAGGTTGGCTTGTACTTCTTTCCTTTTTCAGTCCTGTAAATCCTCCATGTAATTTCTCAGCTCTCACTAGTTATAAGTCTTTGGGTTTGTTTTTAATATTTTAAAACCCACTTTGATTATATTTCATTGTAATGGCACCCTTGTTAACACATGCTCTTCTCATACCCTTGGACATTTTTCCCTTTTCTCCTTACAGAGAGCTATCAGTCCTGACCAACGGTATACTAATCATGTATCAAGTTACAATTGATACATCAAGTCAATAAAACAAGAACAGAAAAAAGATGTGCAGTATCTTCTAAAGTCTGGCTATTTTCTTTGTGTTGTGGGCTATCAGTCGTGGTTCTTGAAGCAGTTTTCAAAAAATGTTTTGCAAAGAAAAAAGGGTTCCTTTATTTTCTTGAAAAGTTTTGAAAATTTTCAGTTGACTCTGCTAAACAGCTGAAAATTTTCTGATTTGTGGTACAGGTGTCCTAGAGGATGGATTTATGCCCAAACATATTCTAAATTAAAAATCACCAGTTTTCAGTTACATTTCAGCATATCATCTGATAAGGCACACAGAAAGACAGACAGCACTGCACTTATATCCTTTTGTAAAGAGGACGCATCTTCCTTCCAGAACACCATCAGCACTATAAAATTGGTTAAAAATACAGGATATATGTAAATAAAAATATAAACTAACCAATTATTACCATAGTATTTCTCAGGAGGATAGACTTCTGTATTTTGAAGAGGGAGGTTAGGGGGTTTTTTTATTGTTTTCTTAGAATTTTTTATGAACTTTCCGGTGTTCCCAAATCTCTGTATCAAATGTTTCCCTTTAGTGGATATGTTCAGGGCATTGCATGGCATACCAGGTGGGTAGTACCACTACCTGTGAATGGCATAGAACTGCAGTGGTGAGACACTCATCGTGGGTCCTGCATTAGGATGACATACATGCCTTGTAGCAAAAGCTCCTGTGAACACCAAAGATTCAATGTTCTGCTACAGTGGTCACTGTACTAGCCAAACTGCTCTGCAAATACTTTCTTGATTAGTAAATACTGTAGCACATCCACACTATTACTACATCCTATTTCTAATAATATTTGCCTTTTAGAATGAGTAAAAACCATCTCCACTTACCATTTCGCTTTGCTCTAGCAGCCCACTCGGACACTTCATCTTGGGCTCGTCCATCTGTAAACACAATGGAGATTCGAGGGACATTTGCTGAAAATGGTCTTGCTCCTTCTGTTTCTGTGAAGCTTCTCTCAAACATTTGCTTCAGAGCCAGTCCTGTCATGGAACCTCGCCCCATGTATTTCATTTGTGATACGGCTTTCTTCATGTCTTTGGCTGAGCTGAACTGCCTTAATGTAAACTCTGTGCGAACTTCAGTGGAATACTGAAGCAAACCAACTCGAGCAGCTTTAGGTGAAATTTCAAGTGAATCCAAGATTCCTGAGACAAATTGTTTTACAATTGCAAAATTATCCTCTCCGAGACTTTTTGATCCATCAATCACAAACACCAGGTCAACAGGGCCTTCAGTGCATTCTGTGAAATAAGCAGCAGTGTTCAGATAATGAGAAAACTCCACAAAACTGAAAAAGTGACCAAGGTAGCCAGGGACTGTATAAACTCAGAGATCACCTGAGTTTCTGTCTCATCCAACTTTGCCAGTGTGTCTAAAGATGTTGTGTACAGTCTGTATCAAAAGCTAAGAGTGTGCCTATAATCAAGAGTTTAACAAAAATATAATCACAGTGAATATGTACTGAGACATACTGCTTTGCAGAATACTACAGCTCTTAAAAATACACCGGTCAACAAATTTTAAGAATGACTGTTAAGTGGAGAGAATTGTATAACCGAAGAACATAGCTAGGATATAGACACAGCTGTCATGCTTTTCTTTCAGGGATAGACCAGTATGCTAATTTTGTATCTGTAGATGACCAGCACTAAAAGACATAGAAGAGGATCACTGGAGGTGCATTTGTGTTGCAGAAGTAGCAAAAAGGTAAAGGTGGTACAAAGAAATGAGTCAGTGAAACCACACTTGTATATAAGGTGAAAATCTAGGAGTCATATTTAGGGTGGCAGGGAACAGTGAGGCAAAAGCCAAAGAGCTTAGGGAAGGCTGAGGGAGAAGAGAAGGGTTAGGCAGCCTGCCCTAGGGCTTAGGATGAGGGTCAAGTCTGGGGACAAAATTCAGACAATGCACATGTTTTTCTAGCACAAACTTAAACCTCTAGTGGCAGAAAAACAGCTAAAAAACTATAGGTGAGAGAGTAAATGCTAGAAATGTGCCTAGCTGCTAAACATGGATGAGAGTTGTTTATATAAATTTTTTTGCTTGTAACTCTCTAACAGTCTTGTAATTAGAAAGCTTATGTATTGCTGAAATTAACCTTTTCTGGTTTACCCATTAAAGCTGGGAGTTTGTCAGGAGGCTGGCAAATTTGGAGTTCTCATACTTTTTGGCAAGTGCACACACAAAAATCAAAGCAGTTTGTAGGCACTGTACAGTCATGACAAGGTTAGGGAATTTAGGGACTGGAGAATGTCTTTGAAGCTACAGACTGGTTGTGGTGAGCCATATCACATACATGATGTTCACAACACTTAGTATTTAGTAATGTTTAATTCACAGCTAGTGACACTAAAATGGCTGGAAATGCACTTGAGCCCTGAATCCTAATTCTCACATAAGTTATGGAGAAGGTGCAAGTTTGTTTTTTTTCACCCAATTCTTAATTTTTTTTCCAGTCAAGTACTTTGCTGCTGTGTAACAGTATCAAGATGGCCTTTTTTGTTTTCTTTTTCTCTTGTGTGTAATGTATGTATTTTTATTTTTTTACTAATTTTAGGCTTAGGAAGAAGAATTTTGGATAATAATTTGTTTATTTTGAACAACTCATAGCAGCACTGACTGAATTACTCCAAACCGAAACTGAATAGAATCCAATATGAGACGCTTTTATGCTTCTAACATCTTTGCAGTGCAAAAAAAAATCCAATATGGTGAGTGATGCAAAGTCTGACAGTTCATAGATAGAAATACCTGAGTCTGTTTGACCAAAACATATGTATGAGATAGAAAGCTATTTGTTCGTGATATATGAGATGAATATTCCTGACCCCAACAAATTGAGGGATGAAAATCAGATGGTGATGATTAATGTTATGCAAACTATTTTACAAGTAAACCAAGAGCAGTGGAAATTGCTTTTCTTGCAGACGGGGGAGGGGGGCTTTATGACAAATCGGTTCCTTTTTCTCTATTCTGTGATGTCTAGCATATTTCTTTATCAGAATGAAAAATAAAGAAAAAAACCAAGCATAAACCAACTCTGTTGTCTCTTCCTAGCCCCCACTCTCAATTTTTTTTTCATTTAAGTAAAATTGTCTGGTTCATTGCAGAGTGAAAGGGATTACATTAAAATTAAATTTGATGTTTAATATAATTCCACTTTCTCCACTCTACTGGTAGAATAAAATAATCAGAAAGAGGCTCTTAAAGTAGGAAATAAATCAATATATGGAATATATTTGGAGTTTTCATGCACTCATGTTCTCTCCCTTTTTTAAGAAAGAATATTTTGCCATTGCTAGACAGGGATCCTCAGAAGGGTAACTGTATGGAAGGTAGCATAAATGCCGGATAAACTGGGATGAATTGCTACTTGTTTTATTTTAGGATTACATGGAAGGCTTGGTTTGAACTATATATCAGGTTTAAAGACGGTTCAAAGAAAAACCCTTCATCGGCAGAACAGTATAAGCTGCTATCATTTTTAATTTTTATTGAGCCCTTTTAGCACCTAAGATGACCATAAGGGAAAAACAGACAAAAATATTGCCCATTGTAATAAATAATTTGACTCAAGTTTCAAGCCCATTATTAAATGAAACTTGAGGTAATCTTCTAAGCAGAGCTTCAGGGCACCTGTGACTTTTAAATGGAACTATTCTGTTTCTAGGGAAATACATACCTTTAAAAATTAAGCTTGAGGCTAAAAGCCTCAAACAATAAATCTCCCTCCAGCTCTCTTCTCTGGGGACATATATACTATGCAGCCTTCAAGCAGGGCACTTAGCCTATCTTTGGGTGTCTTTTCTCTGGTGTTAAAGTTCTTTTATAAGGAACATCTGGGTATGTCTAGACCTTTATGAGTTTTCAGAATCCAAAATACCTCCTTTTGATGGAAGCCTGACTGTTGGCTGTTTGGATGCTTTCTAAACAGCCGCCATAGCTATTAGGAACTCAAAATGTCAGGCAGTTTGTGATGTTATGAAAATAAGTGTTTAGCCCCAAATGTATATGCAGTTTGCTCACAATCCTATATTTTTAGCAAAGACACATGTCCAGCAGGGCACATTAGATGTCAGTTCAGTGTGGCTTGAAACTTGACATTTCCATTTCTTGGGAGGTATTCAGACACTCAGCATAAAGGAGCCACAGAAGATCCTTCCTGCAACAAATGGGTCTGTCTTCTGAGAAATGTTTAAGTACTAGTAATGGTGCTAAACTATTGAACCATGCTGTAGCTGCTGATTAATTTAGCACTGTCCGCTCTGAACAATTAATACAGGAACCTTGAGTAGAAATAATAGCTGTGTAATTAATGCATAAATACAACGGAATAAAAGTAAGGTCTCACAGGTGTATGTATTAGAATACATGGCGTAAATTTATATTGTGAGGATAATCTTATCGTCCTCTTTGTTACCTGGTGTTTCTTACTGCTACACAGCAGACGCGTGGCGTCGCTCTTTTTGCTGCTGCATCATAAATGTTGCAACAGCTGGCCATGCCGTAGTGTGCTCTGCAGCCGCACCCCCCGGCAAAGGAGTAACGCTTTGGCTTCGGCGCCTTCCCTGTCTGGATGTTTATACTGTTGGCTCTTGTAGAGATAGACTTACTTATCTAGCTGGTCTAAGTTTACTTTCAATTTATTATGAGTTTGGGATTTTAGTCAATATACTGATCACTTGTATGACGATCCTGCCTAAACTCTGTAATAAAATGTAAACAACAGAAAGGTACATAGAAAGCCAAAATAACTCATTATTGCCAGTTATATGGTCATCAAAGTCCTGAGAGGGCTGTGACCTGATTGTAACTTTCCCCTAGAGCAATACAATAATTTTAGCTGTGAAAGGAAATTTTATGGCATGTAAGATTAGCCCACACTAATGCAAGGTCAAAAATAATAGAATCAATAAGCAAACTCAATACTGTTAACATTTTGAGAAAATTACTACCAGAAAACAATGTCAACAACAGATTGAAATGGGTCTCCAAAGTTGTCCTATTGATTTCCTTTCAGATTCATGACAATCTAACTCTTTTTCCTTTGCAATATGGTACCCATTTTTCTTTCTTTTTTTTGTTCTTTGCATTTTACAGCCTATTTTTATTATTTTAGCTACGAACATTTGTTAGCTTATTATTTAAACATATGGCAAAATTAGTATCTTTGAGTTTGTATTCTGAAATAGACAAAAGCTTCTGATACCATTCAAAAGTGGTTAGAAAGCCTAAGGCTCTTTTCAGGTTTTAATTCTGGTAGTAATGCACCAGCACAAAATGGGGGGGGAGAGGAGGGAGGAAACTAAAAGCAAGTTTGACATTTGTTTAGAACTGTCAAAATTAAGTAAACTAAGAACGGGAGAGAAGTCAAATGCTTCAACATGTATTTAAGCATTGCATTTCATATCGGTAATAGTTTGCACTAGCAATGCTATCACAAATTGATTGCATTATGTCTTTGAAGTGAAAAAATTATTATTTAGCTTTAGAATAGAGACTGTGCAGTCTAGCTTCTTTAGCAGGGGTGGGGCAATCAGGTGCCTCAGGTCTGGGTTTCCAATAGGAACATGCTGTCGCCATGGGCAGGTCGTATAATTTTCTAATGCCATAGCTGAGCCTTGTGCAATGTATATATATGCTCAGTATTTCCACTCTTGTGTGTTGTTTGAAAAACAACTTTAATACTGAAACACTTTGAGATGCTGGGATGAATGCTTCACGTACAGTGGACAGCGGGGTAACAGCAAGGACGGCGGGGGGGGATATACTGCCCTTGTGTCAAGGAAAGGGCTGATCTGGCTTCTCCTTCATCACGTTAAATCAGGAGGTCTGGGGCTGCGGCTGGAGAGGAGAGAATAATACTCCAACCCACACTCGAGATGACCAGCAAGGTATAAGAAGGTAAAACAAAATCTCACTCTTAGTCTAGACTTTCATGTACACCCTCTTCAAGGAATCCTCTCTGTTCAGGAAAATACTTTAGCTCCTGCTTTCCTTTACACGCACAAGTGTAAACGCCTTCCGCAACTGCGGCTTGTGTTTGTAAAGCAAAATGGTGTATTGTGTTATTCGATGATCTCACGGTCAGAGGAAAGGTGGCTATGCAAACTGCTCTTCCTGTGTTATTTTGAAGTCTGGCTTTTGCAGGCTGTGGGTACAAAAGAGGGATATCTGCAAGTTCTAGAGCTGATGTTCTCATCCTTTGAAGTCCTAACATCAAAATTATGAGGACCTGAGATTTTAATTTAGATATATCTCAAAATAAAAGTTTTATTTATAGTGAATCTAGTTAATCTACTGTTACAGTTGTTTTTAAAACAGCGGTTTTAACTATGCTCTAAAAATCTATTTTTAAAGCTTTTTGTCCTCTAAAAACACTGTATGAGGCCTGGGAGAGAGGTTTTGGCCATCTTTGGCATTTCGGTACCATTTTATTTTGTATGGATACGCATGAACAGTATTTTGCCATTGAAAGCCAAAATCTGCTGCTTGAGAAAAGTGAAACTTGCACTATAAGATTTTCATGGATTTTTTTCCCATGTCCACTAGGATTTTTACTGAATTATTATCTTTTGATGACAATTACATTTAAGAAAAATATCTAACTTCATTGTTCCATTTCCAGAATGAAGACCAGAGTAGGGGATTTATTTTGAACAAATATGGATTCTTGTACTTAAAAATCAAAACAAAATCCTTTTTATTTCTTTCTAATAAAGGCTTCTGCTGTGATCTGTGTTTAGATTTCTAAGCCCTCTGCAAATTATGTTCAATGAATGTTGTTTACTTTTTTACCACTGGTATTTTGTGTTGGGTTTTTTTTTTAAATTTTCCCATTTTTTCTACTATGTGATTCCTTCTTGCTGCCTTATGCTATTCAGGACTGTGATTCAGACTGAACTGGTGGTGTTTTTTTTTAATAAGGGTGAACGTGTGCAAGGGACAGAGCTTATTACAGGGGGTTAATAAGCTGACCATGGAAAGTTATGGTTGTACACCTTGCTCCCAACAAAGCTGGTTTCCAAGTCAAAGAGTGAGGAGTTATGTAAATAAAGCCTAAGGACCCTGAGATCCCCTGTCAACCTGGATTTCTCAGACCATTTGTAAAAAGGTCACATCATATTTAGCTCAGGTCAAAGCAGCCACTGTGATGGTCTATGCCTTATACGTTTTGCTGTGCTGTGTATAGTCCTGTGATTAGGGAGACTTTTCAAGAAAATGCAAAATCTAATTTTAGGTCCTTCTTCTTGTGTTCTGCAGGCCAGAAGAGTGCACAAACTACCAAGTTACAGGCAAAATTGGGTGGCATCTCATGATTGCACACCACCGCTGAAACTGGGTTGTTATGCTCTGCACGTGTGGCCGTAGGGACTTGATGTATTGGCCCAGATGAAAGCACTGTACTGCAAGATGGCTTGTCTCAGATTCTGGTCCTTTCTGTAAGAATAGCTTATGCATTTTGCGCTAAAGGGTTATTAGGTAAATCATGTGAATGGCATTGGGATCAAGTTTTGAAAACCAGACTCGCCTCTCTAAAAAGTATAACTTTGAACCCCTTTGACTAGCTGGACTAGAAACAATTTCTCCCCTTTTAGGATGACTGCTCTATTACAAAACTTATGCTAAATACGATAATCTCTTCTACTAATTCTTCTCCCTTTGGAAAGGACTTGGCTTTCTGAATTGACATTGTGAAATCTACTTTGCAGCTTTGAATCAGTATATATACTGATATTATACACTTGATATAATCATGGTACCAGTATTTCCTTTAGTAAATTTAGGGGGCTTCCTTCTGGGATTGTACCAAATCACTCTACAAAGATGAGCTGATCTTTGTTTATAAGCCCACTGAAGCTGTCTTCAGATGTACCTGTCTTCCTCCATCGACTATGGAGGAAGTCTAGCTTATAAACTCTGTGGGGTTTAGTTTTGTAGATATTGTTGTGCCTAAATAAGCTTAAATGGGTGAATCCAAGGCTGTGTGGTGTTATATGTAATGGACTTGGTGCTTCTCCCAAGTTCATCAGCTTTACTTATTTCTCTGGTATCTCACTGTTCCTTTTCTCCCTCAAACATAATCCTTTCTGGCTTTCATGTGTAGTAACTATACTAGTTATTTTCAGGGGCAGATGTGATGTGGCCATTGCTGTTAGCAATGTCTGTGTTTGCAACAAAAGCAAGTGCTGCATTCCTTACAAATAGGGCTTAGCTTGCCATAAGGGCAGGCTATCAAAAGTTCATTTGAACAAGATGATTTTCTGCTAGCCTTATGCTACCGGCTGTTTGGACAAAGGATTGGCAACAGCTTTGTAGACTGGTCTTAGCCAACAAATGATGGTGCAGTTTGTGAATCTGATCAAACTTTGACAACAACCCAGAAGTTACTTGAAATGCATTTCTTGTCATTGCTGGAGAGGAAAAAAAAAAAAGGGAAGAAAGAAAAAACAGCACTGAAGGGAGTTGTCACACAAAAGTGTGTGGTATGAACTCGGGGACCTAAAAAATCAATCATGGCAATTATTTTACTAAATTATTTTAAACTGTAGTGTGTCCAGAAGTCTTTCTGTTAAATGTCTGCTGTCACAGCAACAAGCTGTGCTGTTTCCATCTCTGACCTTTTTCATGTTAAAATGCGTGTCAGTATGTAAAACAGAAGCACTCCACACAGAATATGACTGTAGCAGTGCTTTGCTTTGCTGCACTGAAGGTCCTGGAGATACATATTTTGCAGGAAATGAGTATAAGGGACAATTCGCCATTTAGTTAGAGGGGAAAAAAAAACACCAACAACAAGCAAAGGTTGCTTTTTTCAACATTTGTTTTGTCATGTTCATTTTTGCTATGATGTATTTGAGGGAACAGAATGGAAGACTTAAGTGGCACATGCAGAGAATGGATGACTTGATGATGAAGTGTGAAATGACCATTAAAGCACTGACCGTTTATCCCTAATACTCTATTTGGAGTTGAGATCTAAGTGAAATGAGTTTAGTGGTTGCAGCTGAGTACCTAGTGGACAGGAGTCCATATGTCATAGAAATCTAAATCAGCCGGCACAGTTTAACATCAATAACAGCATTGATTCTGAAAAGTTGTGGGCCAGACTAATGGATAATAACATTAAGGATGTGAAGAGCCTCAAGGAAGATTTGGGGAAACAATTGGGATGTTTTCAAAGTAGGTCCTAGTATTTTGTTTTCAAAATCTGCTCACATGTAAACGTGGAGTGCCCTAGCAGGCACCCTTGGATTCTCTGGATTTGGGTTCTCCGCTCTCAGTTGACAATGAAAAGACATTTGAATGCAGTTTCCTGAATTGCATATACAATTGCAGACACCGTGAACATCAGGTCTTATTTCACTCTTGCAATTTCCCTTTGTACTGCAGAAACTCCAGGGTGAGACTTGCTGTCTAGGCTAGACCAAAAGTTGCAGGGCTACATCCTTAGCTCACGCAAGTCAGCGTGCAGGCATGTTGGTTGCAGTGGACTGATGCCAGTTTACATCAGATGCCAATTTGTACAACTTGTTTCATGTTCCATTGCTTTGGTGTGAATCTCACTGTACCCACAGTGGAATGTTTTTAAGGCTACGCTCATAAAAGCTTTTAAGAAACTTTATGATGCCTGAGTCAAGATGCTATCTGATTGGGAAATTATTATTATTTGTGCTCTGAGAAACCTACAGACCTTCATCAGTACAGGAGCTTAGTCATCCTACGCTCTCTAAAAAGTAAAGAACAAGCCTTCCTGAAAGGCTTGCAACCTCAGTTATACAAGAACCTCATCCCGAAGGGACTGAGAATGAATTTAGAAAGTTATGGATTGCAGCAGGAGGTGGAGAAGAGAAAATCCTGCCTATCTGGGTCCCAAGAGCAGTCGTGTGCCATGAGACCCCAGTCTCAGAAGAGGCTCTTTCCACTCTGAATGTCATCTTTCCAAGGCCTCGTGACTGGTGAAAGGAAGACCTTTTGAATTGGACCAGGCTGCCCTGCTAGGGCTCTGGAATGATCACCTCTGAAAAGTTTAAAATTAGTAGCAACAGCATCGAATGTTAGAGGGGTCTTCATCACAGAAAGCTTTGCAGCTAAAAGCTAACATCTATCCCAGGAGAGAATTTCTGGCCAGGGGTAGGCAGGATACTCAAATGAAGAACCATCGGCATTGTCACAGAGAGAGCGAGACAGGCCCAAACCATCGTCACTCGACCTTAAGGAGCAGGTCTGAGAGCTGACAAATGCCAACAACTTAGTGGTACAATGGCAACTACAGGCTCCTATCTGAACGGGGACTCTTGAATTCCTGACGAGATGGGGGGAGTGTCTAGGTACGTGGGGTTCTAGGCGCGGGACTGAGGTGTGCGTGGTTCAAAAAAATAAAATAAAAACCTGGGGGATTCTGTTGCAGGGCTGTTTTCAGAGCCCCTCTCTGGGGTTGGCCCCACGTTGTGGGAACAACAGACACGTATAGAACAAATTACATTAAATAGTACAGAAATCAGAGAAGAGCTCTATTTGGAGGTGCATTCTGTTCCTCCTCCCCCACCTTTTAAATCAGGCTAATTATAACTGCAGGAGAGTCCCAGACCAGATGTGAACTGTTAGCTCTTCATGCACAGTATACAGTCCCTTATATCTGACCAGCCAAAATAAAGTTGTTCCAGCATAAATCTGCTTCATGGTTTGAAATCAGAAAATGATATCCTTGGAGAGAGATTTTAATTCAAGGAAGTGAAGTTTGGTGTTATGGTTTCTTCCTTTTGAGATTTAGATTGATGATTAATGAAGAACAGTATATAGTAGTAAGTCACAGGGAAATTATTTCCTTTCTGGGAATGAATGGATGGAGATATCTATCTATATAGAGAGAATCTCCTTTCCCAGGAGTTTAGACTGGAAATTTCTAGAAAAATAATTAAGTAATATGTAATTATTCATGCAGATGATGGCATGCTCAGTAGTGAATGCTTGCTATCCGCTTTCAGGGCACTAATCAGAGTGAAGAAATTTCAGTGTTCCACATTTGTACAATATGTGATGTACAATATCAGGTAATTTGTTTATCCTTCTCTTTCTGTAGGTTGAACTTAAGAGAAGTATGTGCAGAGGTGGTACCCATTTGGGATGCAAACTCGCTGTAGCACGTTTCATGTTCTCGGAGAACAGAGGGGAGGAAGGAGGGCAAGTAGCTTTGTTGGAATCAGTGGGAAGAAGAAAATGTTGCTTTGTGCCTGTCCTTTAGTCGTGCAAAGTAGTCGTTTAGGCTGGTTAATGTATTTGAAGTAAAACAAAACGAAAAGGTCTGTACAGACTTGTGAAGTGGTTTATGTATGCAAACACGCATTAGCTGCCAGTGTGGCCATGCCAGCACAAATGTGTCTAAGCAGGTATGAAGGAAGCTGATTCAGATTTGCAATAATATTTTTTTCTTGTTTAGCTTTACATTGGTTTTACACTATCTTAACTTGTGTATGAAACTGCAGCCAGAAAACCTGGTGTCTCATCAGGTTGTGATCATTTTTTCTAGCTAGAAATACCATCCCTGTGGGAAAAAAAAAGAAGAAAAAAAAAAGTGTGTGATCAGTAGCCAGGTAAGATCATGGAAGGAGATGCTTTTAGGGTTTGGCTGGAGGAGCTGGAAATGTGACTGCCCAGGGTAGCTCATCAGCCCTTTTTCCTGGAATCCCACCGTCAGAGGGAGGTCTGTCAGCGGTGCCTGACGCTGTGGAGCAAAGTCAGCTGGATCTGCCCAAACTCTCCTCCCAAACCATTGAAGCCTGGGTGGATAATTCTGCACTAAAATAGATAAAGAGTTCTTATATGATCCATCCTGTCAGTTCTGCTATGGGGGATGTACCTGCAGCAGTGTGGGCTGTAACACTAGTGACTGGCAAATTGAATGCTTGTTCAGGTCCTAAATAAAGAGAGGTGTGTGTGTGTGCGATAGTGTAGGGGGGGTGTAACATCATAATGAATATATTGCCATGTGTGCCATAAAATTTAAACTTAGTAATACATAATGCAAGAGCATGCTTTCTCACTTTATTTCGGTATCTGGAAAGTTTCAGCACTGGCATCATATCAATATTTATTAATGCATTGTGAACTAGAACCTGTGATTATTACTCATGCTATCTCATACTTTACAAGCTTCAACTCCGAAGAACAAAATCACATCTGCTTTTGCTCTTCCCATATTTTATTCCATGTTTTAACAGCTTTGCCGTAAATATCTCATCCATTACGATTCAGTTGTGACTGTATCAACTTCACATCTCCTGTTTTATTGCTGTCATTATAGTTAAACAACGCACTGTTAATTCTGTTAACTAACAAGTTCATTGTTCTCAGTAGTCAGCAATGTCTCTTTGTTGAGTCCACAGTGTTACTGGTTGTAAATCAAACCCGGGGACTGAGTGAAGCATTTTCCTTCATTTGGAAAATGAAGTTATGTTCTTTATAAAGGCTGATTAATAAAAGGTTAATTGTGATCACAGGTTATATAGTTTGCAGCATAATTCTGATTTACTGAGAAGAAAACCAGTGATATCTTGTTCTCTTCAACTTCAGTTACAGCTCCCAGATAACAGCAATTTTCTTAAACACTAAGCTGAGGGTTAAAAGTTGTGACTAGAAAGAATATTAAAGAATAATGGTAAGTGGAATGACCAGTGCCCATTAGTGGCCTACGCACAGGCGCAAGAGCCCTGGGGATCCTGGCCTTGGCTGAGACGGGAGAGCTCGTGGCGCTC
>JANZLP010000009.1:26804984-26815224 GCA_026930925.1 Chelictinia riocourii | reverse complement strand
TCTCTTCAGGCTTTTAAGATTTCTAGAGTAACAGGTTTATTAAAGTGTTTATTCAAATTCAAATCCATATAAATATCGGGTTTATTTGCTACATTTTCGGTATGTCTGAAGAAGCTGCTGTTATGGTAAAAGACTTATGAAAAAAATCAAAATTGGTCCAAAAGATCTTCTAATATCAAGAACAAAGGAATCCAAGGGAAGAAACCAGCAAAACCTACCAAACAAGAATGTCATTTATTAAGATTTATACCTTTCAACAATGACATTCTAGGGAAAAAAAAAAACACATTGTACTTTAATGATGTAAACTGAAAGGCTTTTTTTAAATGATAAATTTATGTGCCTTAACTAGCATTTCTGCTCAACTTATTCATAATAAGCTGGTTGTACTTGGTAATTATCAAATAATAATTCTGATTTCTTACACTTCTGTCATTACAAATTAAGTTACAAGCTCTGATTCCTCTCAGTCTGGCTTTATTTCTTAAGGTTAAAAGAAATCATCGACTTTGAATAGTTCTAGTTGGCAAGTCTGACTACGACTGTAGAATCTGTAATGTAAAAGCAGTTCATGCAAGTAATAAATGACCATATAAATCACAAAAGTTTATTGTTAGGCATGCATAATTCCATATCAGGAATGAGGATCTGGCACCTATGAATGATGAGAGATACTGGTTTAGAATCTCTGCTTTTCAGTCCAGGCAATGAATTTAACAACAAATGAATAAATCATTTATAAAGTTAAGTTGAATAGTAGACATCATGTTTCTCTAAGCCTTAGATTCAAAAGTTTTGAGGTACCTGAAGGAAGGGAATTGCCAAGACACAAAGTAAATTTAGGAAATGTATGAAAGCTTTTTAACCTCTCTGTATGACAGCTGGGGAAAAAAAAAAAAAAAAGAAACCACAAAGGAATAGTGGAAACTCTGAAGTCAGTACTTAACAATTGCTTTAAATTTCTGTTTTATTTCAGTCAGTAAAGCATTTTATTTTTCTTTATTTTCAAATCAGATAATGCAAAATAATCCTTTACTAATCTCTAAGATTTATGTTCTTAATCTAGCCCATTGTAGAGCCAGTGAATACCAAAGTTGACCCCAAAATCTTCACCACTGGTTTGCAGCTGATTAATTCATTAGTGAGGGAGGCTTAAATGCAGGCCAGCAGATGCTGTAGTAAAGATATGTTTTTATGAGTTCTCCTGCAGATTCAGAAAGAGTTCAGAGCAGTGTTGTTGTGTATTCCATACTTGGAGGTGATTTCAGATGTGAGCCTAGTTTTTCTGTGCCCTGGAAGAGTGTGATTTGACACATAACAGTTTTACTTGAAATGATTAGCCTGAGACACTAACACGTTCTGCTTTCACGGACAGATTGCACTAGTTGTTCACAGGCTTCCTGTAATCCATTAATCATCACGAGTATATGGATATTTTTTTTTTTTTCTTTTCTTACAAAATTCTGGGGAGTCCCACTTGCAACTTCGTTCCAGAATAACCATCCCCAGCTAGCTCTGTTTGCTGTAATCTCCATTAAATTGTTCCTTATTCTCAATCTGGTAGACTCTGAATTGCTGACCATTAAGAGAGTCCAGGGCCTTGGTCTCTGTCACAGCTTAAATTCAGAAAAATCTTTCTACCTATTTCCATACAAATATGCATATAAAAAGAGAAGTATTGAATTCAAGATCAGCCAGACAATTTCCCATTCTCGGTTCTGGTTGAAATGGAGAATATGTATTCTTTTTCTTAGCTAGAGGTGGTGCGCCTTCCATTTTCCTGAGGAGTCCCACCAAGCAGGGCATTGGCCTCACCTGCTTTGCAGTCGGGTGGTTTCCTAAACCCGAGGTGCTGTGGCTGGACGGCCAAGGACAGGTCAGGAAGGAACCATCAACCACAAAGCTGACAATGATGCCTGCAGGCCTATACAGCGTTGTAACTTCCATGAACCTACAGCCGGGCTCTGACGCGGAAGTCTCCTGCAGGATACTCAACAATCTGCTAAATACAACGAGCGAGTCCCGAGTCCTGATCTCAGGTGGGTGAGCTCTGTAGTCACCTGCGTGTAGGATTAAAAAGAATTAAAACAGATTAAGAATATAACTGTGGGCACATACAAAAACTGCATATTTCCTTAGTGACGGTCGAGCACTCTAAAAGCTCGCATTGTCCAGGAACAGGTTACGAGGCCACTTAATAAGCTGTGCGCTGATGGGTTTCACCGAGCATAGCTGAAAACAATAGTTACGGTCACAGGAGTTAAAGTGAGAATTCCAACAGCTCACAAATGTTTTCATCTTCCTTGTTTTGAATATGCGTATTGCTGCGTGATCGTGGTGTGGATAAGGCCGTGCCCCCCCGTAGTATGGAGAACTTTACATATTTCTTTTTGCTGCGCATACAGACAAGCACGAGGTAGTCTGACGCAAGCCTCGTAGGGCTGGACCCCCAGAAGAACTCCAGCACCGCGGAGCCGGTGTCTAGGTCTGGAACGGGAACTGAAGGGCAGTGTAAAGCTCTTGAAGAAGTGTGTGAGGGAAGTCCCTTTTGGGATGGTATCAAGAAATCCTAGAACACAGAGTGTGGAAGCACCTGGAAAGAGAAAACAGGAAAAAGCCAACGTGGGGAATATCTTAAATCTTACTCTCCTCCTTGGCTTACACACTGTACCCGGTAGGGTGAATCAGATACTCACTGAATCAAATTAAACAAGGGGGATGTCTCTCTCGTCCAGGGGAGCTGAGCAGGAGCTGTAAGCCCTACCTTCAGTTCCCAGAGCCCCTGCTGACTTATTTTGAGACCTCAGCAGGGCATGCAACTGCTGTGTGCTATTTTCCAGTCTGCTGTAAGAGGTGGGTAGCATCTATCTTATTAGCACGCTGTGGGATTTCATGCAGTCATGATTGTGCACTACTTTGAGATTTTTCTGCTGAAGGTAGTAGAACTATTTCTTCCAATTCCCAGTTCACCTGTGCTGCAAAGTAAGTAGGAGCTTCTTGAGATCACAATTACTTCCCTAAAATGTCTATTTATCTCCTGATTGAGATTTAGTGATTCATTTCCTGATAGCCAGAGGTTTTTGCAAGCGGGTTGTCTTAATAACCTACAGGCCTAGAAGAATTGGTTTTGCATCTTTGGCAGCCAGCAGTAGATTATGTATATTCTATGTATTTCTATTCAGGTTTTCACAGGGCAATAAAAAGCTTAGAAATGAAACTTGCTTTATTTTCACTCAGATCTGAGGAAGGACCTGTCACAAGCTGCTACACCTGGTGAGGTAGGCTGTTCTCTGTTTCCTAGAGAAAGGGAGCTCCTTGGCTTCACCTTGTGCCATAGCAACTGTTTTTTTTATTGCAGTGAAGGAGTGTGAGGAATTGAAACCTACTGGGGGCATTTCTTCCCAGAGGGCTGTTAAATAGGCATGCAAAAGTCTTCACAGTGAGTACAATTTGCCTGAAAAATACTTCTAGGTCCAGGATACAGCAGGTAGCTCTGAGCTTGGTTTTCACTGTGCTAGATGTGCCTAGGGTTGTGCAGACACCAGCCTTAAGGATTTGGCTTCCAGTGGGTGCCCGTACTGCTGCCCCCGGGGACAAGGTCAAAGCCCTGACCTTGTCCCTGACCAGGACTAGAAGGAGCCTTGAACCTCACTACAAGAACAGCACTTTAAATCTTTGGAAGACCTTAATCTGGAACAATTCAAGGAATGTCTTCATTTACATTGAGCGGAAAAAGAAAAATGAGAATATAAAAATATTGGTGCACCTGAAACACAGCTTGGGGTTATGCTGGGAGTAAGGACAGGGCATCCTTTCCTCTTGCAGGTTGGCAGATAGGGACCCAGTGCAAAATGTTTCTCGTGGAGTAGATCTATCATCTTCAAGACCTGATGTAATTCATGTCTGTGTAAGGGGAGACAGACTGCTATCAGGCTGCTTTTTGCCATTATTTATAATGCAGAAGGTATAAATCAAACCAGGTCTCTGCAGTGGATTTACAGCAGGATGTCTGGTTTTGCATGATTCAGCTGTAGATCAATGAACAAGGCTCTGCTCTGGCACCTCCTTGGCCACCATCATAAATTAGCAAAAGGTGTTAGACATTTTTATATTGTTCTTGGCAAGATATAAGCAAAAAAAATATACATGCATTTTAATACCCTCTGCTGTACTCAGAAAGACAGCGTGACCTTTTAAATAGATCTGCTTTGGAGTGTTGCTTATAAAAAGTAGCTGTGTTTGCTTTGACATACTCAGTCTTTTGCTTGTTTTCAAATATTTTTCCTTTCCTCATTTCTAGAAGCCTGAGGCTTTCTAGGAAAACTACATTTCCAAGTGACTTTTCTGTAAGTAAAAAGCAAGGCTGCCTGGATGAGGAGGCCAAGGCCACTGGCAGATACTTGGACTTTACACATGGCTTTATCTCCTCTCCAAACTATAGCTGTGAAATGAGCTCCCAGTCTTGATTAGTTTTCTAGGAGACCCTACAGGGAATATTCAGCATCTTTGAGATGACCCAGAGACCAGCCACCCTCCTGCCCTGGAGTGTGGGACTGGCTGCAGGAAAAAAATGACATTTTAATATCTTGGTCTGCTCTGACCTCAAGCAAAGCCCAAATTCCTGCTCAGACTGCCTGGAAATGCTTTATAAACCCCCCAATTCCTGGGAGACTTGCAATAAATTCATCAGTCTGCAATCTTGGGGCAAATTGTTTCCAATTCTGATTATGGTCAGCCCCAATCTTTTGGGGAACAGGATATCAGGCAGTTTTGGTGGTAACATTAAATGCCTTTGAAAACCTGAATGTTGCAGATAATAAATTAAATATAACCTACTAGGACTGTAAAACATGGTGTGCTCCCTGAGCTGAGCGGCTTTTATGCAGCCCAGGGCAAGAAGAAATGTTTTAGCCTACTCCTGGAGAGGAGGAGGAGAAGGAGGAGGAGGAGGAAGACTGGTTCATGCCCAGGGACAGGCATCAGACACGGAAGCTTGGCCATGGTGGGAGCTAAGCTATGCTTCCCTTTGCTGCTGCTGCTTTTTTGTTTTTCCCTCACTCATAGGACATGCCCTTCACAAAGCATTTATTTAGGATTAAGTGACTTGTCTCTCTGTGGTGGGTTGCCCTGCGAGCCCCTCTCTGTCAGGACTGTGTGCTGTGTGCTGCTCCCTGCACTACTGCTGGCAGCGTGCTTCACCGTCCTGTTGGGATGGAAATAATCCCCATGAATGTTAAGGGGATTAAAGGACCTAGAAAGGGCAGGTAACCCGAGGGGTGCAGCTCTGCTTACAGCTGCCTGCATGGCTCCAGACGTTCTTCACAAGGGGAATACCAAAAGAGATTGAAAAGAAAATGAATCCATAGCTGTTGGGTTTGGAAAGATGTAGGGTGGAGGTATGGGCTCCTACCCAGCACCTCTCGGCTTGCAACTGTAAAGGAGAATGGACGGTGCAGCAGCACAACAGCTGCTTTTTGCAGGTTTTCATGTGAAATGCCTTCTCCCCCTTGACTTATTTTGCCCAGCTCTCCTTGATGCCCTGCCCCTGCAGATCCCTCAGCCCTTTTCCACCCCACCTGCAGACTGAGTTTCTCTTCCTTCAGCGCCGTAGGCAGCCCCGCTCTGCGGGATGCCCTGCCGTCGTGTGCTGCAGATGCGCTCCGACACAGAAGGCACAGATCGTGCGATTGCTCCAGGAAAGGACCGGCAAACTCACCTGTGCAGTAGGTAAGGGACTAGTTAGGGATGAGTGACCTTGTAGGACGGTGTCTTTACTATTTCTTGAGTGAACAGTCCCATGTCATCTGGTAATACCTGGAAATGCTGAGTTAGGTAACAGTGGTTTTGTGGGGATGGTTGAGAAGATGAAATTTTGCATATGGAAGGTTCAATGACAAACTATTCATAAATATTTGGGGTGGTATCTTTGCAAAACAGAGCTTGAACTTGATCAGGTAAAATGCCATTGTTAATCTGTGAGCTTTATTTCAGCATTGTCAGTATAATGGTACACTTAAAAGTCAGATAAAGTGATCAGTGACCTGTGGGTCTATTAAAAACAAAACTTAAAGTTTAAAATGTTTCTTCTAATATTGCAGTCTGGTGCAGATGCCTTTGGTGGGGGTTGCAAGTTGTCCCTGTTGCTTAACTACCAGTGTCGTTTGTCTGTGCTCTGACCTGCAGGTGACGGAGGGAATGATGTTAGCATGATTCAGGAGGCTGACTGTGGTGTTGGAGTTGAAGGAAAGGTGAGATTACTTTGTGTTTAATAAGACTTCCTATGGCAATTCAGGAGCTAGTTTGCAAGTAACTCTTAAATGAATCCTCAGAAATTTGTGCAAGAAGCTTCCGCAAGAATAATCATCAGACCAATGTAGCCTTATCATGAAAAATAATTTGCCTGCAACAGAGACTACTCTTTACCAGAGTTCAAGTTCATTGTTTGGTTCTTGGCAGATTCCCTGAATTTGGACCGTTGTGGTTAGCTTTGGGGTTTTTAATCACACGTAGATGCTCCAAATGCTGGAGTTACAATTACTGCTAACATATACCCTACATGTACAATTAAAAACTATTTATGTTAGTTTAGAAAGCAAAATCTGGGTTAGAGCTCTGGTTCCTGCATGTGGAGCTGCTTGGAGCAACAAGGCTGGATTTGGCGGCAGTGGAAAGACTGCTCGCAGTGAGCCAAAACATTAAAATTGAGTGAACTTTTGAGACTGAAAATTTGTGTTCAAAACTGACTTGATACGAGTGTCACGTTAACATGCATGTTGTGAATCATTAACCAGAGGCTTGCTTAGAATTGGAGGCCAGGGTTCAAATGGGAATTCTCCTCATATTTTTGCTCTTTGCTTAAAAGCCACGGTGGAAGGCAGAAGTGCTGAGGTAATGCTCTTCCCCACCTAATGTATTGCAAATTTTCTTGGAAATTCTGTCAGTGATAACTTAATAATAATAATAATAATAATAATAATAATAATAATAATAATAATAATAAAAAAATATATTTCTTTGTTTCCAGTAATGAAATGATCTCACTATGCTTTTACTTGCTGTTCTACACAGGAAGGAAAACAGGCATCACTTGCAGCTGATTTCTCTATCACTCAGTTTAAACATCTGGGTCGTTTACTAATGGTGCATGGAAGGAACAGTTACAAACGATCTGCAGCTCTCAGTCAGTTTGTAATCCACAGGAGCCTGTGCATCAGTACAATGCAGGTAAATGGAGTTTCATGAGGGTTTTTTCCAATGGAGAGGTGAAGAAGCCAAATCAAAAAATAAAGGTTCTGTGTTTCATTTTGGATGCAATCATTTCTTCTCCTGAAAATTTTCATGGGTTGGAACTTGAGGTTGTTACTTTGATGTGAAAACACATAAGAAAGTTCCTGGTATTGGACAAACATCAGCAACTTCTCCAAAAGTGGATCAACAGTATTCTGCCTTAGAAAACACTGCTTCTATGCAGCATGTCGTCGCTGTCATTTAGTAATGCTAGGAAATACTGAAAATCTGAAGCAGGGCAATATTCTAAAGGCCTCTGCTGGCTAAGTGCACTTATTTTCAGGTGAGTTTTAACTTTGGTCTCACTATTTTGAAGGCCTTACTTAAGCAACTGAGGAGGCCCTGGCTCAGATCTCAATGAGGTTACCAAAAGCTGGGTCTGGCGTGCTGTGGAATGTTTGCAGGAGCCGTGTTGCAAAGGCTGCTGAAGCACGTATTAACCTTCCCAAGTACTCAGCAGCTCACTGCAACAATGTGGAGGCGGTCTGTTCCTCTCCATTTCAAAGGGACCCTTAGAAACAGATTTGGTATTCACAAAATTTACGTTGCTCATGTGTGCAGAGCCTCAGTGTAACAAAAATGCAATTGCCAGTTGGCAGGGAGAGTTGAAAGAGATTTTAAGAGTTCATGAGCCAAATTCTGTTCTTAGCTGTGGTGACTTGAGTGAAAGTTACAGTTAAGGACAGAGGTTGCTCTTTGGGAGTTGCATTTCCATGCCATAGTATACTGATAGAGTCCTTAAAAATACTAAGTATTTTTTGAGTAAAATACTTGATATTTTTGAGAAGGCCAGTTCTGCCCTCTCCCCTTTTTAGAATAAACATGTTGGAGAGGGATGCATAGAGACAAAAGGTTTAAACTCAGGACAGTCTTGCTTACTCTGCAGCTAAAAACAGGAACAGAAAACAAACCCGTAACTTCTGACAAAAAAAAAAGTAAAAATTAATCTTGAACTCTTTGGTGTTTGTATTGGTGAGTGTTAACTCTTTTTACATTGTGAAAGCATCATCCAGGCATAAATAAGAATGCACCTGTCCTTTGCAACATCTGGATGGCTTTGATCAAACCAGTGGGCTTTGGAGGAAACTCTTTATGTTCTTTTCTGTGGAAATATATTACAAAAAGTTTTCCAAGTCCAGCTCTCCAGTGTTTGCTATTAAACATAACTTTCATCCAAGGTTTGAATAGGAATAAAAAGGGTTGATATTACATTCTTCTGTCTTCATTTCAGGAATTTGGAGAACCCACTGCAAGTACATTCCAGTTTGAACAGAATATATTTTAAGCTGTTACTTTTACTGCAGTATCTTAACGCCTGAAAAGCATTTTCTTTTCTTTTCTTTTCTAGGCTGTTTTCTCATCAGTATTTTACTTTGCTTCAGTTCCTCTCTACCAAGGCTTTCTCATCATTGGGTAAGAACTCACTTTTTACTAATAGTGTGGAAAACCTGTGTATAATGAATAGATTTGGGCTAATTAACATGCAAGGTATGCACATCTCTACTCTGCACATTTCACAACACAGCTTCAGAAGATGGATGTGATCCTTGTCCCCTTTCTGCTCCTCTGCACTGAGCAAAGCCACTAAGGCAGTGCAGATACTCCTAGAAAGCTTTCCAAAAGGACAGTTTGTCACATTCAAGACATGAGGAGCAAGCCATCCTCTGGGAACTGTTCCTTCAATCCTAGTAAAAAAACAGAGGGACAGTTGTTATGCTCTGGTGCCTGCGCAGCAGAGAGAGCCAGTGCCCAGCTGCTGACAGTTTCAGAAAGGGGGGACAACCCAACTTCTTCAACAGGAGGAATCAGTTCCTGTATAAAGTATACTGGGATTATGCTTGCAATCCAATGACTTCATAGACTTTTGAGTGCATAATTAAAAAACAAACGGCAAATTCATCTTCATTGCCTTCCGATACAAACAGGACCAAGCCTGCACTGTAGAGCAAACTTTGGGGTGGTGACTGGTCTGTCTTTGGTTCCACTAGTAACCCCATAACACCAGCTGCAATACTTGAACCAATCATCTGTGTATGAATGTTTCTAATCAAAAGCCATTCAAAAAGCAAATCCTGCAGGTTTTTCCTACATGCAAAACTCTGGTGTGTTCCATTTGCAAGTTTTTATAATATGTACATCATTTGGCTCTTCAAGAATACTGTGTTTCCTTTCTGAAGACTAGCACTTCTGTTTGCTCATCTACACCTTAGGTAATTTACTGGTCTTCTACCTTCTTTCCAGGTACTCAACAATTTACACAATGTTTCCAGTGTTTTCTCTAGTCCTGGACAAGGATGTTAAATCTGAGGTTGCAATGTTGTACCCAGAGCTCTACAAAGATCTTCTTAAGGTGTGGGAGACTCTTGTTTGTCTGTTTTGGTTTAAGGCAAGATCCCCATCTTGATTTGAAACTCTCTAAATATGTAAAGTCAGATATATTATCAGTAGATACAGAACTTTATCATGTGTTTTGAAGCAAAATTGTTTTAAAGTCAAATTTGAATTAACAGATACAACCAGATTTCCTGGCAGTTTGTTATTGAATGCTACATGAAATGCATTTTATTAAAAACGGCTGGGGAAATAGAAGTTCCATTCTGTGGGAAATTCTAAGGATTTAATATTACCGATTTGTTCCAAAATAAAGGGGAAGGAGAAATTGTTGGGGATTTGGCGCTATCCTGAAGCCAGAAAAGGGCATGGGGGGAAGGGATATGCTCATTTGATGGAGGGAGGAGGTTATCACATAGTTTCTTGAATAGAAATTTGCCTTGAGGATGATCTGAAGGGACCTAAAGTTTTGGTTGCTGTGCATTTTTGTAGCTTTAGCATGAAAGTTTGGTGCTTCTCCTTAGACAAAGAAAACTTTATTTGATATTTACCATAGAAATATCAGGAAGGTAAATCTTGTCTTCGGTTCTTTTTTTTTTTTTTTTTTTTTTTTTTTTTTTTT
>JANZLP010000009.1:26727838-26739105 GCA_026930925.1 Chelictinia riocourii | reverse complement strand
AAAGAAAACATAAGTGACAGGATGCACGGCAGACAGGAAAGAGTTAAGAACTAGAAACAGGGAGATGGCTAGAGGGAAACAAAGAAAGTTTTGAAAGCAACAGGACATTCCCTGCCTGTGCAGGTCTGTGCTGTAGGCATAGACATAAGCCAGCTCATGTAGGTGAGCTCTTGCTGGGCCAGGCAGTGCTATCACAGAACTGCTATCACAGAAGGTGGTGAAATTGCAGGCATGAAGGGTTACTGAGTTAACTTGTCCCTTCAAATGCAGCCCTAATAACAAGCCACTTGGCGAATCACCCATGGAGGGGCTTGCTGTTTGCAGATCCGATCATTATTTTCAAACCATTAAGATAATTTTTGTAACATTAGTTCTATTAATTTGCTTTGCTTCACTTTTCACTATGAGCTGAAACCCATTTCCCGGTGAGTGAGTGATCTCTGGAGTTGTGTTTCTACTCCTCGACTGAAGCATCCATAGAGCAGAGGAGGAGCAGTACTGAAGGGAGTTCAGAGTAGACACATAAGCACCTGCAAGGCAGCTTGGTTTACACCATGCTGTCAGCAACCAAAAACTGCTTTATGCAAGTGTCTGTGAGATGCGAGTGTAAGGTTTAGGAGTATCATCCACATTGCATCACAGTTTCTATTCTAATGGATCCTGGTTAAACCTTCCCAAAGTGTCTCACAGTTGTTGTTTCGTATAAGCTATGTTTGCTGTTACTAAGCTGTGCTCATGAATCCCTTAAAATGCAAATGTTTGCACTTGGCATGAGAGAAAGAGTCTAAAATCTTGTTCTTATAATAGATATTCCGAGGTGGTAAAAAATACAAAACAAACAAAACTTATTGCTAAAGAACTGTGTGTCCATCTGAGGAATTTAAATAGTTTCTATTATTGACTGTATTTTGTTCCACTAAATTGGGTTAAATATCTTATTTCCCTTTAATCAATTTCCCTGGAAGTTTCCTTTATTTTTCTCTCCTTCTAGTAGATTTTCCCATAATATTAGACAATCTGAGCCTATGATATGTGACACATTAATAACTACAGAGGAAAGAGCTAGTCATGTAAAAGAATGTTGTCTTGGCAAACCAGCGAGTGCTTTTCCTCAGCCGGGAGCTGTGCTGGTTGGAATACAATGGCAGGCAAGAAGGAGCCCTAGTTTATTCAGACAAAAAAGCAGAAACAAGTGGTCTCTTTGCACTTGGGAGATACCCATTTGCAAATTTAACCGTAACCATGATTATTATGAGAGTAGCATGGTTTCCAGTTGAATTAAAGGAATTTTTTTTGCCCCTTTCATTTCAGCTGCAAGACAGTCATGCAGTTTGCCATAAATAAAACTGACACAAAACTGAGTGCTGTTTCTAAAGTGAAATTTTTTTCTCTCCTAAAGCACAGAATTTGAAAGCTAATTCTGACAATGTTTGCCACTTTTAATGTGCAACCAAAATATTTCAGTCTGGAAAGCCTGAGTCAGACAGAAGGAAAATGCCCGCCCTTTTTGCAGGCTGCAAGCCTTGCTACGAGGATAAACTCCTGTTTATTTTTTTGTCTTTGCAATACTGCTGTGGTAAAAGCAAGTGCCCCAGTGTATTACGCAGAGCATGGATTTCTGAGCATAATTTAAACTCAGCAGATCTCCTCCACAAGGGATTAAAGGGAAATGCTGTGCTTACCCGCAGAGATGATCGACAGAGAAGTGAACCGAGGCCATGGTTTTCCTGTCATTAATCACACGCTGGTTTGGTGAACTGGCTGCAGTTCATAGAAAGTATCATACTTATCTGACACTGCTGCCATCAGTGCTTGTCACTCCTCCTTCACAAGGTCATCATAAAATAAATTATGGGCAGAGAAGGAGGCGGAGAAAAGCCTTTTATTTCTGGTGCTTTTTTTTTTTGGATGGCTCTGCACAAACTGCTGATTTAGTCTTGCTGGCAGCAAATTGGAAACTGTTGTCATTCATACCGGGTTATTCTTTTCATAGTATTTAGATCATATTTTCAAGGTTTCCCATCTGATCACAAGGGTTGGAAATCTGCTTTATTTATAGGATTCTCACTTAAGCCTTCTACTGGCCCATACTCCTACCAGGAGGTAATTCAACCCATCCCTCCAACTGGAAGATTGCTGCTCTCTGGGGTGCCTTACTCATGTCTACCTGCCTGCTAGACATGTCTTCTGCCCTTGGTCCTCCCCTGGCTCCCATACTGCAGCTCCCCAGCCTTTGCCTCTCCTCCCACAGAGAGCTCAGGGTGCTTCAGTGTGTGATGGATGGGATCAAAGTCTCTGAGGGCATTAATGCATTGGATAAGCACTGGGCACAGGAGCTCTGCTCCTATCAGTCCTACCTCAGGCAGGCAGCTTGTGGTAAATAAACACAGTGTGACAGGAGGAATGAGATATTTACTTTGGCTCATTAAGGTTTGCACTGAGGTGGAAGGATTAATCCCACAACAAATTACGCCTCTGCTATTGCTTCTAGGGTTCGGGTTTTTTTTTTAGCATCAGACACTCAGCTCTATCTGCTCTTCTCAAGTCCAACAGAAATCAGTGGCTGGAGCCAAGAGCCTTTGGGGGTTTGGAAAGACGTGTCAGGAGTGGTGAGTCGTGGCTTGAAGGCTCCCACAAGCTGGGGTGAGCAGGGGCTGCCCTGGGCAGGGTAAGGATGGGGAGGTCCAAAGAGGGACCTGGACATTTGCCCTGGGGAGCCTGCTGCACTGCGGCTGCAAGTTGTGACCCCACCTCTTTTAAGTAGCCACATTTTTTGGTTTACTTGGCTTGTGGTGGCAGTTAGAGGTAATCAGAGGTAATGCTAGCTTTGTCCTCACTGAGCTGCAGGTGAGATTCAATCCTGCTCCTTGTGATCACCCAGGATAAGATCTCTCCTAAACTCTGGTCAGCTATGGGGACAACCGGTAAACCTAAGCTCTGGATCCAGCATGGCAGGTGTCAGAAGGACGTCACGGAGCAGATTTCACTTTGGCAGCTATTCTTTGGCCTCTGTTTACAAAGAGGTTTGCAGAGAGGTCTCCAGCCACTCCGCAGAAGGTGGCACTGAGATAGTGCGCGGATACACGGAGGCTGTAGAGTCTCTCTGCTCTGCAAGTGTTGGTCAGACCCACAGTGCTCTGCGCAGAGTTCATAAGCCTGTTCCTCCCGGGAGGCAGATCACATTAGTCTTTTTGCTTTGCCTACATTACACGATCCAGCCCTAGTTCTCATTGCACATGCAGGCAGAGAGATTGCAGAGACTGTTCCTCTCCGGAGACTGTTGAGAGACATTTAGCTTCAGCTAAGACTCCTCATAAAACGAGTCAGCTTTTGGGCAAGACAAGGCAGCGCTTGGAAGCTCTCCAAGCTGGTGGAAGGAAACGCGATGTTCAGGCAGGGCTAGAACTGCTCGTCCCAGGAGATGTGTGCAGGAGGAGCGCTGATGGAGAGAGCTGGGTGGCGCGGAGGGAAAGGGGCTCTCAGGTGGAGCTGGGATTACCTAAGGAGAGCGTTAGGGAATACAGCTGAGGTTGTCACTTAAGAACCTGCTAACAGCAATGGGCAACGCTTGCCTGGGGGAGATTTGGAGCCAGGAGAGACTTACCCAGGTAATCAGGTGTCTCAAAATATCCCCTTTTCCCCCTAGAAACCAAGTAGCCTATCTGCTGAAAATGGAACAGTTATGGATGCTGCAGGCAGGTGGGGAAGCAAGAAACACCTTCACCCTTCCTTGGCACACTTCCTTACCGTCAGCCTCCAGGCTTGTGCATCCCCTGTGAAGCACCAAGCCTGCCGTCCCAGGGGTTTAGGCTGTCTTAAACTTTCCTCCACCTGCTGGCCTAGGGAAGCAGATAAAGCTTACCCCCCGAGAAGCGCCCTGTGCCCCTGCAGCGGGTGCACGTGAGCCTGGGTGGGCTGTGGGCAGGCAGTGTGGGCAGGGGCAGCAGCACAGGGGCTGCTTCCCTCCCAGGCTGAGGCTTGCTGGAGGTGGTGCAGCGCTCCGAGACAGCAGTTCCCTTTCTCTCTTGTATCGCTGCGTGCATTGTATTTCTTGGCACCATGCATCCATGACATCTTGATTTGCAGACAGTCAAATAAAATAGAAAAATAATGTCCCCTGTTAATAGGTTGACACACTGCTTCAGGCCAAGCGTGAGTATTTCTATAGCATTTGCTTTGCTGCCTTATGTCAGTAACTGTTGCTATTGAAAGTAAACACCTCAACTGGTTAAATCAACAGTGTTTTGTTTATTCAAAGCTCATAAACTCCAGTAGCTGTAGGTCACTTTATGAAGTGCCAAGCCCTGGGGGAAGAGAAGGAATAGTGTGAAATTATTGCATGCAGTCCACCCATCATGAGCCTTAGAGGAAGGGGATTTATTGGCAATTAATATTTCTTGCAGAGGAAAAAAAAGTAATCCTATTCAGGCAGCTCCACACTGAACCTTGAGCCTCCTTACTGGTGGGAATGGAGTGAAACCTTCTTACAGGCCTGGGTGAAAAAGAAAGGTGATCTTGGAAAATGAAAAAATGATTTTTTTTTTAGAAAAGGGTTTGCAAACTACCTAGTGGGAGAGGAAGAGTACAGGCAAAGCAGGGCAGAGGAACTCCGGTGCTCAGTAGGTACCTGTAGTCCTCCACCTTTCACTGTAGCATGGTATTTTGCATTGAGAAACTCAACTCCAACACTTCCAAGGGTTATTATTCTGCAGCACATATAAAGCACACATGGGTTTTGTATACCTGCAGGCATGACCAAATCTGGGTCAAGGCAGTTTTGGAGATGCCTGTAGCCTGCTTGTGCTGTAGCTGTGCTGGAACATAGCTCTGCATCAAGCCTGGTTGCTGCTGGCCATGGGACTGTGGCAGCATGAGCATGGGGGTACCTGCAGAACACCTCTGCCCATCACAGGCTTCCAGGCAGCACTGCTGAGGCTGCCCCAGCTTGGCTGAGGATGGCAGAAGGGGTTTTGGCATTTCCTAAGAGCCAGAATGCACATTCCCAGTGAACCGGCTGTCCTCCCCGGCTCCCTGGTAGGTCGCAGTGTACACAAACACTCCGCTCTATGGAAGTTGGACAGAGGCTTGGTCTTCAGCAGCGATTTCCGACTTGCTGAGATCCAAATGTAATTAAGATGAGTCAGACGGTTATTTCCAGGCTAAAATTTGTCCTTCCTCGTCCTGAAAAAGCCTTGAGAACCACTGATCTGTGGGTTGTCAGGTACAAGGCTCTCTATTAACACACTGAAGTCTGAAGGAGACGTGGGTTAATCTGGAATTTTGATGATTTGGGATGCTTTGGAAGTGACATTTGGGGATTGAATAGCAATAAACAGTGTCCAGGGCAAAGCTGAAATACCTTTTCTCCTGACTATTGTAGACATGTTTTTGATGATTGCTATTTACTCTTAAGCCTTTGAGGTTACAAATCTGTCTTTGTGATAAATCCAATCATAAACCTATCAAAAATTAGAGTATTTAGGGTAACGAATTAATCATACAACCACGTGAAAGAAATTAGCAGCTTCTGTGAAAATAATGTGAATATATATTCTTAATTGGCAGTATCTTAGCCCAGCTGTTGTTATATATTTGAAGGGAACAATGAGTCATAGGGTTGTTTTAAATAGATTTTTAAAAATGCTTCTTAAACAACACAAGAAAGTTACAAATATTGAACTAGCTATATTTTTAACAAGACCAAAACCTCTGTGTCATGACTGGCCGAAAGGGTTCAGTTGAGCCTGTCCTTGCTAGAAAAGTTGCTTCCCATTTCTACAGACACCTGTCTGAAAGGTTTAATGCTTGCATTTTCCCACCAAATACTCTAGCATTTCCTTCATGTGGTGAGAGAATTCATACAGCTCTCATCGCAGCCAAGAGCTGTTGGATTTTCGGCTTTCTGAAGGTTGCACAGCAGTAAAAGGGTGCTGGGACCAGGTCACAGAAAGCGCAGCCTTGTCTGTGTGTGAGTGGAGGGCCAGCACTGAACATATAGGATAATATTTCCTTATTTTTGCTCAGCAGCCAACAGTGTTCAGTGAAGGGAAGACACAAGTGCTTAGGGTCTCCTTGGAGCAGGCTCTTTGTCAGAAAAAGTTAAAATCCAGCCAAGGCAGCTGTTAAATAGATGAGCGGCATCCTCTAGAGACCTCTCCAGTTGGGATGGATGAATCTGGAGGAGTTTGAGTGCAGGTCATGAACTCGCAGTTCACCAGACCCAAACTGCTGCCCACCTGGTCTGGTCACAGGGAAGCTCATGATATTTTCCAGCTGTCTGTGTTGTAGGGAACAATTCTCGCATCTTCACTTTCTTCGGCTCCTGATGCTTGTTAGCAAACAGTTGGAATGGGCTTGCAGGGATGGTGACCAGGATTCTCCGAAGCTCTTCTGACCATGCAAATGGCTGTTTTAATGGGATGAGAGGAAAGTAGGTGGAGAGATGGTGCTATCCTGGTTTTCTGGCTGGGGAAAGAGAGAATAACCTGCCAAAGTCACACTCCAAGCTCGTGGCCAAGAACAGTAAAGACCTTAGAAACCCTTGACCACGTATATGCTCATCTGGATTCCACCCTACCTTTTCTTTCCTTGCCTTTTATAATCAAACTCAGTCTGCAACACAGAGCCCTGCTCCTCAGATGTTCAGGCCTCTGCAAAACATGCTTGCAAAAAGCCTGGGCTGCAGCGGAGTCCTGGTGTGACCCCTCCTGCTGGCCGATGCGAACACAGCTTCACGATTGCCCCTCTTGCTTTGTGCACAAGGATTGGTGCCTGCACTTGGAGATGGTGCTTTTGGTGGCAAGTGGACTGTTCCAGGCCTGGCGTAGTCCCTCTTCTGTAGGAGGCAGTGGGCTTCTGTAGAAGAAGTTTATTTTAATTTTTTTTCTGAAGGAATTCAGTGTTATTTGGTGGAATCCTCTCTGCAGGTGGAATTTTTGGGCTCCAGGGCTGTAGTGTGCCTGCACTTGAAAATTTGGCCATTTATTTGGAAACAGACATGGGCAAGTTCCAGCTCATTCATCCAAGCTGTCCTTTCTCAAGGACAAGGAGTAAGGCCAGCACAGCTGAAACACTGCAGCCAGCTCCTGAATGTTTCCAAATAAAATGCCTTGAGTAAGTTTATTTTTCCTTCTCAAACCTAAATTTAGCACCCTGGAGAAGCTGCTTTGGCAGTCAGCGGATGGTAACGATGACAAGATCGATCTGTGGATAGTTCTGGGAAGATTTGGAAAGTCTTGGTAAAACAGAGTTGATTTCATTCATGTCTGCAATTTGTCCACAGCCCAAAGGTCTGCTCATGAGCTTCCAATGGTTGAAAGACAAGATATTGATAGCTGCCTTGTTTATGGAGGACAACAGATGATCCTAACTGGACAAAATTTCACAGCAGAGTCCAAGGTGGTGTTCACAGAGAAAACATCAGGTAAGGCAGGTTTTTTTCTAAATTTTCCTAACGGGATAAGGCAAGTCTGTAGTGCTGTTGTCTCTCATGGGCTCATTTTAAGATTTGTGCTCATGAGTAACTCTACTTGAGTGAGTAATCCCATTCAAGTTCATGTAAGTAAAACCAAATCACTTGTCTTAACTATGTCAGCAAAATGAGACTTGGGAGCAAATATTTGTGTTGTTAGTTCACAAGAATACAGACTCTCAGCATCGGCAGGAGAAGGATATGTTATCAAAGAAATGGGATGACCATTTCATGTTCCCCTGTGCTTGTGCTATCTTGTGTTTAGTGAATGCTACTATAGAAATCATAATTGAAATGAACATTTTTTTAATTGCTGTGAACTACAGGCAAAGATTGTGTTTTCTTCCCTTTAGAAGTCTGTGGGGGAAAACGTACATAATGTGCATTTTATATCAAAGTAAAATTATTTTTATACACATACAGAGATACAAGAATACATTACTTCATCTTCCATATTTTTTCAGGTATTTTTATATAAGCTCAGACTGTAGCAAACCAAATTCAGTTCAAAGAGAAAAGCCCCTGTTACAGCCCATTGCTATTTTCTTTCCAGCAGAGCTGCTTCTTTTAAAACATGTTTTGCCACAGTTTTCAGGTAATCTTGCTAGCTCTTGAGCAACCATGAAGGGGGAATGAGTGGCAGATTGTAGATTCTCTTTCATCTTGTCTACTTACTTGCTCAACTTGCACAGAACCAGTACAAGATGGTCCCAAGCCCTGTCTGGTGCTGGATGAATATAAATAAATAACAGGAATAAAGAATAGTTCCTGGGAGTTATTTAGTTGCCTAGCATTTACTGCCTTTCCTAAGCTCTCAGTATTGTGTTTTCATAATGGCATGCTATAACAAACATCACTTGATTTCTAACTCAAAGAATACCTGACCCCAGAAAATATGCTTAGCATGATCTAATGGTTAAGGTGGGCAGCAGAAATCCAGGTGTTTTTGTTTACAGGAGGAATGCAAACAAATGCATTCTGCTGTAGTTAGTTACCTGTTTTTTCAGAGCTGAATTGTTTCTTATATCATATGCATGCAGGCACTTCATCTCACCTCACTAGGCAGTATGTGTATTATATTGGATTTTCTAAGGCTTTTGCAAAGGGACATTTGTTTCTTTGTAAATGGTCTGGACTTGTTTAACTTACCCTTCATCAGGCTTCATTTTGTATTCTAAATACTGTGCTCTGCAAGGATAACAACAATGTTCAGGGATCAAAAAAGCACTTTGCAAATATGAAGGGCCAGACTCTGCCATCCTTTACTTCTGATGATTTCAGCAAGACAAAGGACTCTGCAGTATGAAAAAGCATCAGCCTGTTTTATGTAAACTTTGTGTTCCATATATGCTGTTAAGAAAACGTGTTGCTCCTAAGTGTTCTGTCGGTAAACTAAGGTAGAGGCAGCCTAGGCGATATATCTAGTGACTTGCAAGTGATTTAAGAAACTGCATTGCCCAAGTGAACAGCATGTGTGTGATTTATGGGTAATGACTTTGGCAAAAAGTAATAACTGAGCCAAAAATTAATGTATGTGGGCATCAGCTGATGATGTGGGGGGAAAAAAAGCATGCTGTGGGTCCCAGTTTCTTCCCACAGCACCAGCAAGCCATGCTGTTTTACAGCAAGAGTGAAAGGCTCTGGGCCTCTGAACTGTGAAGGTTCAGATGAGCCTGTGCAGTCAGAGCAATTTTCTTGGCACCCTGTATTTCCTTTTAAGCCCATGTATTAATTCCTTCCCACTGTGCTGCCACTGTTCCGTCGATGTCAGCGAATCGTGAAGGTGCATGGGAACATGCTTGGCAGCCCGCGACAATACCTGTCCCAAGAATGTTTTGCAGTAACTACAGGAGATGATACACTAAAAGGAGGTAGCTCTTAATGCCATTTCGAGGAAACATCCAAAATGCCCTGCCCCTGTTTCCATTATAAGAGCAGAGAAGTCTCTGGCTGGAATAGATGTTAGAAAGTAAAAAGAACAACAACATTTTCCACACTAAATCTAAAGCTTTTCTTCACTCCTGGGGAAACGGCTTTTTTTTTTTTTTTTACTTTTTCTTTCTTTTTTTACCTCCTGGTAGCAGAGAGGCATGACTTATCCCAGTGGCAGTGCCCAGTCTGGAGCAGGGATTTGCATGCTGGTGTTCCATATCCTGCCTTCCCCACTGCCCTTCAGCCTCTGCAGGCAGCCTGTCTGCTGTACTTTGAAAGGATGATTGGCAGAGGGGGAATTTAGTGGATGGGAGGCCCAGAGTCAAATCTTTGGTTTGAATCAGAAGTCTGTGTAGTTTGCCGTGGGTTATTGAGGGGCTCTGCTCTGTGCTGAAGGTGAGCTAGTTCTCTGTGTATCTATGAACTGTTTTATAATGCAGTGATACCTCTTACAGATACACTCTGAAGTGCTTTTAAGTGAAGATTGCTTTCTTTAATAGGTATATCTTAAGGTGAGGAAGGTTAAGAAACTTAGCTGGATATGCAAATCATGCAAGGGCTGATCAGACCGGCTGACTGCAGCAGAGTTAAGCCTTTGTGCTTGGGTTGCCAGAGGTTAATGAGTGTCCCAGCTTGCCTGAAAATTAGGATCCCACCCTTTCTTCCTCTTCCTCCTCTCACTGCTCTTAATTTGGTCCTTCATTTATTGAGTCAAGGAAAGAGAAACATCCCATATATTCTTACCAATCAGTCCAGATAAAATTAGTCGTGTTTCAGGCTGACAGGACTCAGAAAAGGATATTTTATCTGACTGAGAAACATAACCACATGCCTCAAACTAATGAAGAATTACCTGTTGAGAACCAGAAACGAAGGAGAGGAGCTGCTGGATGCTCTGTTTCATTGTTAATATCATCCAGCTTTTAAAACCCCTTAGTTATTAGAGTCTGCAGATCAGCTTAAAAAAGCTTTGCAAGATCTAAAAAATGGGAAGCATTTGCTCTTTGTTATTTTAGGAATATATTGGCCACCTTTTCTCTGCAACTAGGAAAGCAAAGACTCTACTCTAGAAACTGGAAAAAAAACCAGCTGAAATTTCCTGGAAATAGCCCATTTCCACCATGGGGGAGGGCTTCAGAAAAATTAATACCATCAAATAAACCAATTAAATGGCAGGAACTGTGCATTGTCTTTCCATCTGTACAGCTAGGGGCATTTCTGAATTAGGAAATGAAGGCAAACAAATAGACAATATGCATCTTCCAACAAGAAAATAGCTCTTGAAAACCTTCTTTCCCAAATTTTTTCACTTAAAAGCAATTCAAGTTTGTTCTTTTTTTTCTTTTAGTTTCCTGTATCCTAAAATTGTGCCTAGGAGGTGGTTATTAAGAGTGTATTTTTGGAAGCATGGCCATCAGTACTTTTAAAGTAATTTAGAGCAAATGACTTTATATTGGATGCTAGCAGTGAATGGGAACCAGCACAGTAATGGCAGAGGGAGTGAGTTAGCAGCCAGCAAATGCTCATGAGGGAAAAATACAGTAAGCCAGAACTTCCTTGACTTCAAATATCAGTGCTAATGATCACCTCCTCGCACTACAGTGTCTGGCACTCAAGCTGATAAAAATAGAGTTATTAAGAAGATCCTTAAGTGTTTGTGGGCCAGTTGATTGCATTGTCTTAATTAGACGAGAGTTGAATTCCTTAACGTTGCATCAGCTTGCTACCTGAGTGACTGCAAATCACTTTGGGGAAGGTTGTGGGAGCTCTGTTTGGGGTGATGTGGGGGCAGGTGGGAATGAGATGGACCTGCAGCTCTGCAGAAAGGAAGCTGTGCCCTGGCCTGACATGCATCTGGTCAGTG
>JANZLP010000009.1:26672791-26684725 GCA_026930925.1 Chelictinia riocourii | reverse complement strand
TCTTTCCATGAAATGGGCTATTTAAAAAAAAACAAACAAAAAAACAAACCAAAAAAACCCCAGCTACTGTGACTTCGAACTCAATTTTGCTGAAGCATAAGCTACATGTGCTCCCGTTATCTAACTTTCTGACTCTGGTAGGAAGTCACATGTGCTAGCAATGTATATATACATACTAGATATCAATTACCTTAGCTAACAGATCCACTAAAGCAAAAAAATACTTTGTAACTCTTTTTACACTGCCCCCCCACCCCTTTTAATTTTGTGTTGTATCACACGTCGTTCATGATGACTGGCGCCTACACAGCCCCTTCTATCCAATGACCTGACTGGCAGTTTACCCACGAGTTGTGCCTGAGCGAATTTGTAGAGACTGTACTCTGTGTGGAGGAGAGGGATGCGAGGCTGGGATGATTTCTCTAAGACAAGAGAGCACGTTACCAGCAGAACTGGTAACACCGATGGCTGATACCTCGCCCGAGAGGGTACCGATCTCAGATGGCAGGTTTACATCCACGTCTCCCCTCGGTGGGACTCGCCTGCGACCAGCCTCTGATCATGCACCCGGCTTTCACCTGGGCTGTGCCTTTGTACAGGTATGTGATACCCACGTCTATGGCCTGATTCAAGGTATGAACAACCCTTTTCTTCTTTTTTCCTGGATTATTTTTACTCCAGCCCAGTTCTGCAGTCCAATTCACCGTGCAGCTGCGCAAACAGCTATACTGGTGTAACAGAAGGGTTGTCACAAGGTAAGGGGCAGTGGTGGCTAAAACCAACCTCCCTGCCAAAAGGAGTGATTACAAAGCTACACCCTTAGAAACTTTAGCAGCATTGGCAAAAAAATGCCACCTCAAGTGGCATTCCTTCTGATTAATCTTCGTTGAGTTGTGCTGCTTTTTAAAATCCAGTGGTTCAGAGACAGAAATGCTTATGAAAAAAAAAGAAAAAAATGATCCCTGCATTTCAGCTAGGGAAAAAAACCAAACCTGTTTCTAACTTGCCAGACTTCTAAATACTAGCTTTATAAAAATTGAAAAAGTAGCTGTTTGAATTCTATTAATTAACTTGAAAAAGAACTACGTTTTGTCAGTCTGTAACCAAACCAGACATGTTCTGTAAAACTTAGCAAGACTTAACTGCTATTAAGAAGGCAAACATATTTTGGAAATCTCTTGTATCTCTTTGCTTAAATCAAATATACACCCTCCAGCATAAGAAAAATAATTTATGATTTCAGAGCAGCATTCCACTTTTTAAATATTATCCATAAATCCCATTAAAACAATGGAGCACATAATAGCAAAATGCTAGTAGATTATGCGAGACAGAGAAAGCAAAACGACCCCGACGCCTTTCTGTGTTTTTCAGACCAAAGCAAACCTGTACTAAATCTGGTCCTTCAGGGATACTTTGGACTTGGCCAGGGCCATGTGGCAAGATGATGATATAGCAGAGGTTCAAGCTCTGGAGTCCCACTATCCAGTCTTTGCTTTAACCACTAGGTCATACTTTTTCCTGACAGTTTTGATGCAGTTGTTTTGTAGTGGTAGGCTGTTGAACTTTTCTGGAAGCCCACTGACAATAACAAAAGTGCTTAGAAAATCCTAGTTTCTGGGGTAGTGTCACAGACAGATTTGTGTTTTGAGTATTTCATTCTTGATAGTTTTGATGTATGGTACATTTAGGACACTGAAATTTTTTTTAAGCAGAAATGCTGTCTTCATTTTCTGCTCTTTTCTTACAGGCACACCCAGCTTCCTGTTAAAGATTTGGGGTAGGATGGTACCATACATAGATACGTTGTATTTTTGCACCTTCCTTTGGAACTATATTGAAATATAAAGGAAGGATATTTAAATATCATGAGTGAAATCCAGATCCTGTGAATCACAAGGAGTTTAGGTATTGATTTCAGTTGGGACAGGCTTTAGCCAAGAATATGCATTTTATTTAGATTCTGTTTTCCATCAGATATCTACATTTTGATGTTGAATTCATGGAAAGATGCCGATGGCTTTTGAGCCTATTGAAACTATTAGCAAAAATGCATCACAGGATTTGAATTGCCACTTCATTTGAGATGAGTAACTTCCAAGAGTTTCCTTAATTAGTGGAGATGACCTGATTGCTGTTGGGCTGGATGGCATTGAAGAGGTTTATAGTTTACACAAACTACATAGATTACAAACAGGACAAGGAAGAAAAGCTGCAGGGTGCATTTAATGGCCTTATTTCAATAAGGAGTAAAATTTTTTTTGATGTGTAGTTAAAGTAAAGCTTTACAGCTGAGAACCTCTTAGTAGTTATATGTCCCCATTTTCCAGAAAAAAAGCCTTTCATTGCTGTGGATTTATAAAACAACCCCACCCACCCCCACATGGTATTTTCCCCCAACAGTTTGTTGGGTTTGGGCTCCTTGTGCCTGATACACCTAGATTTGTATTTACCAGTCAATTAGTTGCTCTGCTTGCATGTGCAAAAGCTGATTTTCCAGGATGCAGAATATAAAATAGTCTGTGTACTGAGTGGTAGGTTCCAGTGTACGATACGTGGCTGCAGAATCTTAGGGAGCCAAGTAAAATATTTCTTTTCTATATATAGTCACCTGAAATCCAGCAGCAAAGGCACTTCTGAATCTTGCACTCAAAACTTAGTTTTTAAGAAGCGCTTTTTCCTCCTTAATATTGCAATTATTTTTTTAAATTTCCACATGATTTTGCAGAAGTGCCAAATGCTTTCGTGATGAATTCAAAAGAAATCTAAAAAGATCAGACAGGAAAAAAATGAAACTTAACTTTAAATATTGCCATTTTATGAGAAAAAAAATTCACCTTGTGTTTGAAGCAAAGACTGTAACTTTCATAATTTCTTTGCGCATATCTTTCCTTTTCGTTACAATTAAGGCAAAGACTAATTTACACGGCCACTGTGGTTAGGTCTCTTATTTAAAAGGGACTGACTTTTGATCTGGCATAAATGTGTCATGTTTTATTTGGGCCACTAAGATGATAATATAACTGAATTTTGCAAAAGGCAGTGACTAGTCTTTGACCTGACTTACAAGACACATGGACCTCCTGTGCCTCTGAAGGCTCAGATCAAATTATCAGCATGTCGCATGTTTTGTGATCAATTCAGGAGTGTAATTTTTTGCATAGTTATTTTTAGATAATATCAGTTGAGAAAAGAGGGTAAAAAAGTAAAACCTAGTGCTGGATCTGAGCAAACAGAAAGGTCAGTGGTTAAGTTCTGCCTTATGTATTGTATATGCTGAAATGTCCTTTTAATAAATTAAACCACAAAATGAAAGAGTAGCTGAAAACTGTAACATTTGGCCTTGCAACATAGGTCAAAGGTTACCTTTTTTTCTCAAAAATGGTTTTGCAAATCTTTTTCAGAGCTGATAGATACACACCTTAGCTGGATACAAAACATTATATGAAAAAGAATGACTGTGATCTTTGATCCAAGCAATCAGAAAGAAAGGTAATTGGTATTTTTCTGCCTTTTCTCCAGCTGTGTGTTTCTCTTAACCTTTATTTATTTTTTTTCCAATTAAAAAGTCATGCCCCTTTTTATTTGGCTTAAAGGGTTTAAAATCTAATTTAATTTAATTTAATTTTTTTTCATTCTTTTTCTTCCCCACTTGTGTACCACAGAGCTGTCCTGAAGTAGCTGGGGCCTGGTGGACAGGGAAGGAGAGATGGGGTTGTGCATGCTGGGCTAAAGCATCCTGTCCTTCCCAGGCAGCAGCTAGAACCACGCTAGGACCATGGTCTGCCTGGTCACGTTTTGAGGGCACACTAAAAATTCAGGGTTCAACTTTCCTCCCCAGTCCCTGTTATGCCATTGGTTCCTCCCTGCGTGTCTTCTGTTTGCTTTGCATGTAAAAACGCCTTTTGGCCATGTTAGCGGAGCAAACATGGAATATTACGGGATCCGTGCCTGGTGCAGGGAGGAGCCCGCTGAAGCTGCGCTTTGCCTCCTCGGATGAGACCCTCACTCTTGCAGGGTCCCCAAAGGGCACAAGACCCCAGTCACTGCCATGAGTATAGTGCTGTGACAACATCGACTTCATCGGTGTTACTCCAGACATACACATGGAATAACACTAGTAAAGTTGTTACTCATAGCGTGTGTGAATGTGTGCGCACGCATGCATATGAGTGTGTGTGCGTGTATATAATCAATTACAAGGAGCCTGACTCATTGCCAGCTAAAATTGGAGACTGTTTTCTGTCCCTGGACTACTAGTTGAAGCTCGGTATTTAATACAACCCACTATCATCCCGCAAGTGAATACACTCCAGATTTCTATCTGAGAGGATGTGAATTAGAGTCTTAAATGTCTTTGAGGACTGGAGCCTGAGAGACTGACTCTAACCCATCAAAGCTGAATGATTAGAAGAATGCAGACATTCTGCCATGATTTCAGCCAGCCTCTCGCATTCAGCTAACTTGGGGATCTCCAAGCACTGAGGCTGTTGTAATACTTGTGCCACAGCAGTATCTAACAGAGGATATGCTGAAGGGATTCAGGCCTAAGTAGGCATTTTCTTGGTCTGGATGGCTGACGTCAACTGTAATTTCAGTATCCTTTTTTATTATTTAATCGTTCATTATCTTTGCATATGTTCTCATGGCCCCATTTAATCAGTTCTCTCTCATTAAATGGCTCAATAGCAGTGTGCTCCAGAGCTGCCACATGCCAGGCACCTTAAACAATATTTTATTTATTAATCACATCATCTCCATTTCCTCTCAGCTAGAAATGAGCAAATAATGAGAACTGATACTTGAGATACATTTTAACCATGCTACCAAAAAAAAGATAGATAGGAGCTCAGAATAGTAAATTCCGCACATGATCTCAGCTTCCTCTGAAGTTTAGATATGTCTCAGTTTGCTGATTTTGTTCAACCTACTATTGAAACCCAAGTCACTGAGATTACACCTAAGTCTGGATCCGTATGCTCCCAAATCTGGAGCAGATCACCAAAGATGTGTAATTTTACTAGACTCGGTCTGGAGGGGACTCCAAGCTGGGAGAGAGATACTTGCCTTGGGATCCATTCCTGTTATGTTTATATATTCATTAGATTTAGGGGCTCTGGTTGTAGATTAGGACTTTTTGTACTGGGATGATCATTGATTTACACATCTTTCCTTTAGAGCTCCCAGACTAGTATTGCCCAGCTTAAACTGCACCTATTCCCCTCACCATTTGGATTTAGGTGAAATTCAGGATCATTACAGGACATTCAGGCCAACTGTTAACAGGAAGCTCTCTTGTCATTGAGATACTTACACTGAAAATCCAGTTTGCCACCTGTACAAGCTCACGCAGAGAGAGCCCAGCAGTGCCCGAGCATGGTCCTGCAGCCCATCTATAGGGTGAATGTTTCATCCTGTTGCCCTGCAACCTTTAAACTCTTTTCAGATTGTAGTTCCCCTATAACCTCAGCCCACAAAACCCACTGCTGACCTTCCATGCAGCACACAGGAGGGAAAGTGAAATTTGCAGGCTGAGTAAGCCCTTTATCGCACCGTCCAACCCGCCCGAGGCCAGCAAGCAGAGGTCCCCGCACTGGCCAGCCTTCGGGCTCCTGGTCCACTAGTGCTGCACCATGGGTTTTACTTTGCCTAAGGCTCAGGCTGGGAAGCAGAACCAAAACAGGACCCTTCAAAAGACTGTAGGTTTAGTAAACTCAATTTAATTATCTGCTCATTTTTCACTTAATATTTAACCCTTCCTAGGATGACTGTTGGCTCTGATATTTCCACAAGTGGTGGCTGTATTAAATAAAAGGAAACTCAATTACAGTATTTTTGGTACATGGGCAGCTCAAACAAATGTGTCGATAAATAAATCGGCCCGCAGTTTCAGCCCACTTGTTTTTAGAAAGGAAATGACCCTGTAAGAGTGGGTGCCCACTTCTTTTACCTCACTGCTATTTTTAGCTGAGGCTGTGAAAAATTTCCATTGAAGACCTGCTCCTCTCATTTCCTGGGTAGAGCAAACAGGAAGCTCTTCTAACTGAGCTGAAGGAGGTTTTTTTTGCCTGAAAGTGGACCAACCTCACCTCCCACTGGTGGCTTCCTTGCACTGCAGAGCAGCAACACACTAAATACCCCACATATGTGCTTTATTTGCACGAATTCACCCAAAAGGCTGATAGAAGCCAGCAGGTGATGGTGGCAGGTAGAAAGTTGGGCAGCAGGAGAGGAGTTCTGCTGTCAGCCATGCTTTTTTGCCCATGTCCTCTCCAAGAGGCACCAATCAGGTTGAAATCAGGCATTTCCTGGCTAGAATTAGAAAGAGCTAAACTCTGTCTGGGCTGTTAATGGTGAGACTTCTGATCACAGAAGAATGGAAACTGCCTTGTGTGACACAGGCTATGAGGTCCCTTCAGGAGAATCTATTGTACCTGGATATGCAGAGGGCTGGCTCTCTGCTCCTCCCATCAAGCAGCTGTGCCATGCTCTGTGCAAATACTTAGTCCTTGAGGAGTGTAACCCACCACAACAGACAGTAAGACAGAGCTTTGTGTAAAACATAGCTTTTACTTCCAGAGAGATAAATCCCATTGCATGTAGAGTGGAGGGAGATTTCAAACTACTAGTCATGACTATTAAAAACTAGTACATGTGTTCCCCTTCCCAGAGATAATAAGGGATTGGGCACCATTTCTTTTTTAATTGTGGGAAGTGGTAAAATACTATGTTAATTAATTTTTTTTCACAAACATTGTTAGAAAGGGGCCTAAATATGAAGGAGTCTTACACCTGCATACCTGAGGATTAATCAGTCTTGGGTGAGGGTCTTCTTTAGTTTGAGTTAGTCCTTGTCTTAGCCCTTAAATATCAATAGGGAGAAATCATTTAGATCTGGGGTCTGAAACCTTAGAAAATTTGGTCTTCTGGTTTCAAGGTAAATTTGTCAAAGCTGATAAAAAGTTTGCAAACTGTGGACCCCCTTAGTGTACACAGCGCCGAGGATCTGCATGTGAAATGAGCCCCAAAACAGGCGGTTCTGGAGTTTTGCACCAAAATGCTCATGTTTTAGGTCTCTCCTAATGAAAGTGCAGCCTAGAGAGAGAATTGTTGTTCCAGGAGGTACCAAAGAGTACTTTAGGCACATAAGTGTGGAAGATAGGCAGGAAGGAATGGCTGTTGTATATAACATGTTCTTCAGTGTCTTCTCTTGAGCTTTATTAACAAGCCTGTCCCAGCCTCTCAGAGCATCATAGTGGTGCATGGAAGTTTGCTTATGCTACAATCTGCAAACTATAATAAAAATGTAGAGCAAATAGTCTACAGCAAGATTTAAAAAAAAACAGAAAACGACCAAACACAAAAAAGCCAACACTTTTTCACCTGAATTGCAATCTCTGCGTTTTCAGCACTGTCCACTATATTTCCTCCAAACCTGTTCTTTTACTTTACAAAATAGTCTTACTTCAGCCTAGTGAAAAATGTTAAAATGCTTAGATACTTACAGATTTTTCTTTTTTACCACAGGTAAAGGAAATGTCTGTGAAAGAGGGCAAGTGTTGTGTATATAAGGGATGTAGCATGTACTGGACACATGGCACAGCTTCTCAGTTGTGTTTTTATGGTACTTGAAGCATGCTGAACACAGTGTAAACCCCTTCTCTCCGCTCCTTTCCCCTTGCCTTCCAAAACTATGTAGTCTGGGTAAATAGGACTAAAAGTTTTAGGTTTTGGTAAAATTGTTATGAATACAGAGGGGATGTTTTCAGCTTAACAGCAAAGTGCCCAAGGATTGCTTTTACTTCTCATGATTTTGAAAGTGCTCTAACATTTCTTACTCTTTCTTTTATTTCACAGTTAACGAAATTATCAGGAAGGAATTTTCTGGACTCCCTGCCAGAAATCAGACATAGAAGAAGAGATTTGTGAGACAACTTTTACCGAATCCTTCCATAACTGACCTCTTAGATCCTTCCAATGCCCCTGCAACCTCCTGCTTCCTTAACTGTTCATCTCAAGGCACCAATTCAATGCAAGGAACAATGTATTGGCATCAAGCTGACAGCCTTGACTAAGCAGCTCGCCACCTCTCTCTGTAAACATCGAGAAGGACACCCTTCCTTTCGTCCAAAGATCGTATTGTTCTCGTATAACAGGGCATCTGTCTGAGGAAACTCTTCAAGCCTGCTGCAAAATATCTATCTATGTATCGATCTATCTTAGTAATAAGGGAGAAGTGATGTATCATTCCTGAACACCGCACAAAGCAAGGGAGGTTATATATTAGTGCTTATTTGGGTGGGGTGGGAAACGGGGGAAGAAAGAGTAATATATTCCATAAAAGAATAACGACATTTTGCGGTTCACTAACAATGACTTGCCCTCCAGGTCTCAAAGCCCTTTTGAGAAATTTTATTGTTGTAGGAAACTGAGGCAACCCAAGCTTGCTTGGCCTTTATCCGACCTGGGATCAAAAGCCATTTTTTTTTCTGACTCTGAGCACTGTGATCAGTATTTCAAACAGTAGATGTCAGCTGAATCCAGGAGTTTTCTTCATTTTTCTTGTCAGACCAGATAGGAATTTGAAGGAGAGGGATGCTCACAGAGAACCAGTGAAAAGAGCAATTCAGCAGTCGTAACACCTGTCCCAAGGTAAAATGAACCCAGATGAAACAGAGATTAATATATAGGAGTCACAGTAAAGCCAAAGATTTTATGATTGATCCTTATTAATATGTAGGCAGTATATGAACACATCTTAGATATTTTCTTTCTAACAAATGGTTGCTGTTTCTTTTCATATAGAATCTGCTATTGGCTTGTAACTTGTCTCAAGCAGCTGTAACATTTAACCACACAAGCTGCAAAGGAAAATAATTGCATCTTACAGAAGCCGTATGTTCCAGAAAAAGTATACACTTACTTATATTCACCTTGTCTTTTTATCTTTGCAAAGCTACCAGCAATTTCTCAAAAGGTTAAATTTCCATGTGAGTTAGTATGTTTGTTGTGTTTGGCTTCATGTGTTAGAATATACTGTACTGACACATGCTTATCACGATAAAAGATAACCGCTGCCGTCTGCAGTTGTACAGCTAGCAAGTTTATAACATTTTGGTGTGTCATTGCTACCACGGTGTGATAAAAAGGCATCATGAGTGGATAATCAATGTACAGTAAAAGATAGCCATAAGATTGTAGGAAATACATAGTAATATTTCCTGGTTTTGTAAATGAGGAACACTGATATTTTTAAGAGTGCAGAGCCTGAGCTCTATTCTAGAAAACACAGTGAAACTACCCTTTTCTCAGTTGTTTCACACTAAACTTTGCTGAATACCAACATGTCTAGATGCTCACAGCAGCAATGAAGTTATATGAATACAGCAGACCAACTGCATAATTGGTTCCCCAATATTGCAAGAAAGATCTTGCATAAACCCTGCAGAGTGTGCACTTGGGTCAACAGAAATCTTTTCAGGAGTATTGAGAAGAATATTATTTTCTGCCACTAAAAACTGGTGCTTAACCTCTGCAAGGTCTTCAGTTTTAGAGTGGGAGACAGAAGCATTAGACTTTCCAGAACACCTGGCCTAGGTCTCAGCTATAATCTTGGATCTTAAACTGAAATCTGAATTTCACAAGAGCAGCTCTAAGCTCTGGATTCAACCAAGCCTAGACCCAGAACCAGAGCAGAGCCCTTCCTGGCTGCACATTCCAAACTGGCATTAATAACACAGCTTGGGGAGTTTGCTGCTTTTTCCCCTTGAAGTACTGCTAACACCTACTAACAGCACTAGTGTAAGACGGAGAGTAGTGGCAGGCATTAGTCCACTTTGTGATTCAACTCTTTCGTTGACTCACAAAATGAGTCCCTGTATCCCATTTCAGCAACACCAAACAGTCACTGGTTGCCTCATTCTGGTGCTCGTATTGTGCACTCCACATGTTGCATCAGTACAAATGTCGAGATGGCCAAGCCTCAGCCTGTTACCTGCAGAGGTGAAAATGGCCTTTTTTATTGCTGACTTTTACAGAAAACTGAGGCTTGGACTAGCTGAAACAACTTCTGCACAGGGGAATTACTGATTGTTAAACAGCACTCGTATAGTACTTCTACTGGCTCACATGCCTCGAATAAGCTATTTTGGATTGTTTTAAAACTGCCAGTTTGCCAGAATCTGACATATATTATGGATTTTTAATGCAGTCTCATGTTTTGGACAATTTTGAAAAAATTCCTCAGGCTAAAAGTTGTCTGTCAGAAGTTCTTTGCTGCAGCTGAATAAAAGAACAGCTAAGTATGGCTCCTGGTTTCACAGAATTTACGCTTGGAAGTGTCAAAAATGACCATCTAGTTTTCCCTGATCCAACCTGTAAAGTATAGGAGAAATTTAAAAAACAAACCAAAACCCCATTCACAGAAAACCAAAAATCCCCAAATAACTGACAGACACTTTTCTGTTGCTGGATTTTTAAATAGACTATCAAAGAAGAAAATGAATATCATTTCAAATCCGGAGACGCACTGATGTAGTCTAAAAATATTGCTGCTTATTTGGTGATTGTCCATAGCAACTGCTTATCAATAGTCCTCTGTATAAAGATGAATGGCTGATCTTGAAGTCACCACACACCAAATCCACTAGCAGCCTTCCTCCTGCAATGTGCAGTTGCAGTATGCATGTTCATGATGCGGACTGCTTTTTATTTTTATTTTTATTTTTTGTCACTATCCCCCACTGACGATTTAAGCATCTTTCTCCCCTTTTTACTATAAAGCATAAATACGTATAGCAGACAAGAAAAACATAGACTCATAGCAAAGGCTTTTCAGCATTCAAAGGGACCCAGGCAGGCAAACCCCTGAGCCCCTGCAATGCTCCATTGACGCTACTTTGCAGGATGCGCCCATGAAATATGCAGTCTTTAACCGAAAGACAAGATTTCCACTGCTCTTACGTGTTCCTTTGGGCACTTTGCTATAGAGACGGGGAGAGGACTATTTTTTTAATGTGCTACAAGTGCTTTACTCTTGCTTGCATTAGCTGTATTTCTTCCTCATTTTTAATGCATAGATATTAATCCGTATGTGTGTTTGTGTAGGTGCATATACATGTATATTTATATAATATAACCATATATATATATATGGAAGTATTATATACATATGCTATATGTGAATACACACACACACACACCCCCATTACGAACTTGGGTCACGATCCTATAATTGGCTCCAGTCAGCCAGACGTATGCAGGCACATGAAGCCAGCTACTGGATCGAGAGTTCATAGGATGTATATAATATAGACTACATTTTAGTGTTTTATTTACAGCTACATGAGGTCAGGCTGTGCTACTCTATCCGCTTTTACATGCAACTGTTACTTAAATAATACAGCTTTAACCAACTTAATATTTATTTCCAGAGAAAAGGAGGATCCTCAGACATATTGTTATGCATTGTCTCTTTTTAAAAAGAAAACCGGTATGTTAAAATTATATAGCTAGGCTGAAGAACTTCAAAATATACAGTACTAAATTATTTCCTGTTCTTGCTGAGCAGTGTTTTTCCAGTATTAATATTTTGTTACTTAATACAACTTGCTCTCTTTCTGTAGAAGCATTAGCTTAACCTTGGAAGAGTTAATACCATTTTGTGAGTAATTTGTTCTCACTTTATCTGGAAGATAGCCATACTTGCACATGAGGAAATTCTGTCTTTCCTCAGTTATCTGAATGTTTCACCACAGTGCCTTCCTGCCATTGTACGAAAGGCCTCCAAATATGTTGTCTACAGGGTGAACAACTCTAATGCATTTTCCATCAAAGTTATACCATGCGAAGTACATGGAGCTCATCGGAACTCAGAAGTTCATCTCTCTCTTTTTTTGTGTGTGTGTGCACATTTTTTTACTTCCAGTTTTCCAT
>JANZLP010000009.1:26509357-26522294 GCA_026930925.1 Chelictinia riocourii | reverse complement strand
AGGTACATTTTGTGAACAGAGGCCAGCTGGTCAGCTTGGGAAGCAAAATGCCCCATGTCCTGTTCATAGAACAGGAGTATCTACCACATTCTGGCAAAGCTTTCTCTGCATGTCCTCATTTTCCTGCAGTGCTAAGTATTGCCTCAAGTGCATTTCCACTGATCTGCCCTCCAAGGAGCAAAAACTCCAGAGACCAGACAGGACTCAACACAGTCGCCAGAATAGCTGTGACTCCAAAGGGATGCTGACATGATGTCAAGTGGGAAACCCAAACATCCATCTGTTTAAAAACCCAAACATGCACCTAGCTCATGTGCTTCCTGCAGGGATTGTTCTTGGTGCATCTCCGTCCCAGACCTGGACATTGGTGTCAATCTTAGCATCCCCCTAAAATCCATCTTAGCATCCCGAAAGGGAGACAAAATCCATCTTGATTCACCCACCCAAGGCAGGCCCCAAGCCCAGGTGTGGGCAGGGATAAGCGGTATCACCAGAACAACAGGCGCTGGGGAAGATATTTCCTTGGCCTCGTGTGCTCTGGACTAGCAGGTTATCTTAGTGTGCAGAGCAAAGCTGAGCAAACCTTGCAAGTTCCGTCCAAAAAAAAAAAGGGAGGGGGGAGTGGATGCTATTATTGGTGTCCTATTGTAGTTGTAATAAAGAAGTCTACTTCTTCAGTTAATTTATTGCTGGTTCTCCCTGAAACAACAAATACCTCAGACTGCTTCTGCGAAAACAGTCAACGGGGAGCTGACTGGCATCATGTGGATGTTACACTTCCCCCAGCTAATGCCAAGATTTGAAACCACAAAGCAATTCTCAGAGACATCACAAGGATTTGTTACACTCCTGTGAGGATTGTAGGACCATGAACCAGCAAATTACTACAGTAAACCATAAATATAATATATTCATCCATGACAGATATAATATTATTCCCTGAAAGCATAGGAATATCAAGTTCACTTGCTGAGCTCAACAGCTCAAAGGCCTTCACTTTACAAATGTAAAAGAGGATAGTAAGGAAATATAATTAACTGATTTTATTTAATAAAATTGAATAATTGGCTTACCCTTTCTTTGCTGAGTTTTTTGTATAGATTGAAAGCTACAAAGAAAATAAGATTGGAAAGAACTGGGGAAACTGCTACTTACTTATTTTGGCATGGATCGAGTATTGTGGTATGTTCCCAAAACAGGGTTTATTTTTTACCCAGGTTTTCCAACATCAGTATGACCTCATGCATTGATGGAGTAAAAGATGTCAGAACTGAACCTCCTGTGTATTTTCATTAGCCCAGAGCCACTAATACTATCAATGTGAATCTGCCAGTCACCCAAGAGATGAAGTTTCTGATGTGCCTAATTAACGCAGAAGTATAAATTCCATTTCAGAAGTTACTTCATTGCATACAGTTGGTATTTTTAAAGTATTTAGGCCCTGAAAGATGCAGACAGGCATATACTGGAATTTTCTAAGGTATCTACCCATTACATTATATACAAAATCATATGCAATTAATTACCCCAAAGGTAAGGAGAAAGGTGACTTGAGCTACTATTGTTCTATTCTCCAAATCTCGCTTTCAAAATGGTTGAAAAACTATTCTTAATTTTTATGCTGGCCAAAAGCATAGGGCATAATTCCACTTAATTTAATATTGACTTGACCATCGTTATCAAAGCAAGTGCAATAGTACACGCACATTTCAGGAGAAGTTGGAAAACAAAAGTGGTATGCAAAAAAGAGCATGATGATCTGATGAAAATCACCAGACCTCATCGGTGATGAAGAGAAAGGCTCGGTAAGAGCTGCACAGGGTGGAGGAAGGCCCAAAAGGAATTCGGTTAGTGAGAGTGCAATTATTGATGATTCAGCATGCAATAAACTTTCTCAGCCAAACCTCTGAGCCGCGTTTGGGAGCACTGAAATGACAGAAATGCCATTGAGTATTCAGAAGAGGGCCAAATCATAGCAGGCTGGACACCACAGAGTTTCAAAATAGGCTGCTGGATCCTGCTGGATCCTCTGCTTTTGGGTATTGCTCGCGAGGAGTGTTACAGTCTGCTCCGCTCCTTTCAGCCGCACAACATCCTTCCCTGCCTCTCCTGCCCTCCCCTGTGCTACCGCAGCCAAGCAAGGCTGTATTGCACGCTGCAGGGGGTGGTGCGGTGCTGGCTGGCGGAAGGCAGTTAACGGATTTTACAGCGTTTGCAGGTGTACGTGGGTAACCAGATAGACTAGGCTCCATTTTCAAACTGCCCCTCAGATTAACAAGTATCACTTGTGAGAATATGTAATTGCAAAACACGGCTTTTGAACTCAGAGTAAATCAATAATTCAACAGAAATTATAGTATTAGCCCAATTAATAATTCACAAGCGCCCATAAAGATGTTTAAGATTATTTTTATCAGTACATCAGACATGCAAACCACTCCAGTGGGTAACACTTGCATCCGACTCCTGACGTGGAAACACCCCACTGCCTCCAGGATCACATGGTATAGAATTAAAATGTTAAGCATATTCTCTTCCCTGGGGAGCACTTGATGCCTTTCATTATTCCAGTTTTGTATTCATTATTAATCCTTTCCAGATCATTTCTCAAGCTAATAGCTCCCCAATTACATATAGCTTTAGTAACTACTAAGAGCAGTGAGCAGCTTAATACAGCAGTAGTTCTGGACACATCCATTTCGCATACATAAAGGACTTCAGTGGCTCCGATACCTGAGATCTTTCAATTTTGTACAAGTGATCTCAAGCAAAAAGGAAAGAAAGAGGAGGAAAAATTTGTTTCTGACATATGATGCCTGTTCAGCACAAATATTTGAAACTGTGGGCTTTCCCTGGCATTTCCCTCTACCCTTTGAAGTTGTACCTACACAAGGGGCACCAGAAATACATGCTCTCTATTTTCATCTCAGGTGAAATGTGAATACAGCACATAAAACTACTTCTGCTTGTATTATTTAGCAGCATGGTCAAATGGGAGTTTTTAAATGAAGTGTTTTACTGAGCAACACTGATGTGTGATGACTAAATAAGAGGCTAAATTATTTTTGTCATGCCATACAAGTATAACAAAGGGCAATGTTTATTGTCCTACTAGCTAAATCTTCATCACCCCCCTAACTATATCTACATATTAGATGCTCCAGAGCATGAGCCTGGACTGGTATGAGTATACATACATGGGAAAGAGATCGTAAAGAGCCTTTTTTTTACCAATGCATGTTCAGAATAAGACTCAAACATTCATAGATTTGCCACCACTTTTACTCCTTGTGAGCAAAATCCATATACTTGTGACAGATCCTTCATCTAAAAGGCAATTTGTCCGTGCCTGCTGTAAGTACCTTTACAACTGCACCATATGCCTATGATTAAGGGCTTTGATCTTCCACAAATTCAAGCATGTGTTTTTAGTTAAACACCTGCGTCCCCTCATTAGTTCACTGGGAACTGTTTGCATCTAAGTGCATTTAAATGGGTGCACGCACAGGTATCGAAGCATAAAATTTAGCAATGTTGATGTGTTTGCATTTTTGCAATCATATTTTGAGGGAGGAGAAGGTTTTATGGTGGCCTTCAGACCTGGCTCAGCGTAGCTTTAACTTTTACATCAATTATACTTATTAAGGGAAGATATAGGAATTTCATTATTTCTTAAGTTAAGTTTACTGAAGAAAAGATACTGAGAAAACTTTAAGTTGCTGATATGCCTTTGTCAGCAGCCTACAAAATGAAATCAGGGCAACTTCTAAAAGTTTATAAAAAAATGAGGCTTTTCCAGTAGAGAGGATATCTAGATATAAGTTAGCTTTTTATTTGAAACAAATCCTGCTTATTCTGAAAACAGGTGGCTGAGATAATGTTATCCATACTGGAACATGATGACCTCCTGACACTTTCTAGATGGAGAAAAAAGATCTAGTAAAAATAAACCACACAAATTCTTACTAGAGGCATTAAAATACCATTTAAAGCCTTCCAGAAATTCTGCTACAATCATGAGATCACTTGACATTGCTTCTTCCAGACATACTCCAAACCACAAGACCCAGTATCACTATACTTCACCATTCATAATCAAACCTTTCAGTAACAAGAACTCTCGTGTTTCAACGCAGATTTCAGAAAGAGGTCTAAACAAGTCATTACATAAGGGAACAAAGCCACACTTCAGTTCACCTAGGTTATTCTATATAAGTTGTCAAAGCAGTCACTGCACATTTACACTTGCTTTTACAAGGTTAAAAAGTTCTTCTCAAGTTCCCACAATTTCTTTAATAGTGAATTCCTGTAATTGTGAAATACTCTTGATTCATAAAATCATCACTGAACTTGTGTATGACTGAACTTTATTGTACATGCTGCCAGGTTACAACATTAAGTTACAGCAAAATGTTAGTGTACAAAATAACACTGATACCAACTACTCCATTGCATTTAATTCTCTCTCAGGTCTAAATTCTCTCTTTCTTTTGGATAGTAATGATTTATTTGACCACAGGAAAACATGCAAGCAACAAAGCAACCTGATATGGTATTTATTTTGCAAATGAAGTGCAATAAGACTCTCACTATTGTAATATTGCATATATGATTATGATTATGACTGAATGTAATTAAGAGTAACATTATAGAAATTTTTAAAGCTTCTCAAATAGAAAAACCTGCATGATTTTAGTAACTAATCTTTCCCAATTAAGCAGTTAAGCAAATGCATTACTTATTATCACATGATACAGATCTTCATCAAGATAAAGGATCGCACAGCCTTTGTTCTTCAGCATCACTTAATCAGCTTTCCAATTTTGCAGTAAAACTGCATCTTAGGAGTTACAAGTCATATACAGACTCATGTACTGGAAAGTGCAACACATTCATGCAAGAATACTCAACAGTTTTAGGTAATTACTATGAAGCCAAATAATACACATATATACACACACTTATACCTCAGTCAATTTTAGGCTTCAAAGCTAATTTGCAAAATAACTCCCATAACACCACCTAGGTGATTAAAGAAAGCTAATGCATGGTACCTAGGAAGTACTTTCCTACAGAGCTATTGACCACTGAAGGTTGTGGTTATTAGGCTTAGCCATCCATCATAAGTCAAAACAAGTATCCTTTTACTACACATTGCACCTGCACTCCTATCCTTCTTCACCTGAACCAGCAAGCATGAAAAACTACTCTGAGGCAAATAGGGCAGAGAGGGAAGAAAAGGACTTAACTTTAATGAATGACAGAAATCATGGGAATCAAACTTTAGAAAAATGGATCTTGGAAGGAAGAGAAATTTAAGACTACAAAAGCAACACTTCTAGTTTCTGGTGCTTAGTTCCCCAGAACAATTTGTATAGATTTCCTGTTGCTGTTGCACAACCAGCATTCAGCAGTCAAAAAGATGACAGTACTAATGACACAGAGTTCTCTCAGTAGTGTGCACCTTGCTGCAAAATCTGAGGAACACTTGCAAAATGTACCTAGAGCCAGAGTGGCTAATGTTGCAAAAAAGAAAGTTTGTTCAACTGCATATTCTAAAAGTGAAAAAGAAGGTTGCAACTGATGTTCATAATTCAATGTATATTACCACAGGATAGCTAAGTAAAGTTAATGACAGCCTGCAGAGTTCCAAAGCTGTACAAGCATCAGAACTGATGCAGCAGCTCACCCATTCAACAACTTACTGATGCAAAGCAGTGGGGGAAAAGAGGTTTCTTACCTCTCCCCTTCCCCTGCATACACCAAGTGCAGTCAGTTTGCAAACATCCTTTACTCTAATATTCTTTTTCCACAATGACATACAGATAATTTATAGTAAATATTTTAATATATTTACATATATTTATTTTTATATTTGTTTATAATACAAAATATTTGTTTATAGGAATATATTTATATAATATAATAAAAGATAATACTTGAAGATACAGCCAAGATTTTTAAATTTTAAAAAAGTCTGTGGCAATAGTTTACAGTCAGAGATAAATTTTTTTCCAAAGAAAAACTAGTAAGAAGGAGGTTTCATGCTGAAGAATGAAATGCAAATCATACCTTAAAATTAAATATGTGAAGACAACACCAAGCTTCAGTATTTACACAGAAGACAATGCTATTCAGTGCTACTTAAATGGTACGCAGCTAATTCTGCCCTTCATTCTACCCTGAAGCAGTGGTTTATAAAGATTTATGAAGAAACAACACACGACAAAAGAAGAATTCCCCAGAACAGAAACTGTACAAGAGCTGATGCAAGGGACCCACACATTCTGTAGAGAAGATCAGTTTGGATTAGAGAGAGGAATTGGATCTACCCACCTACTACAAGAAATTTGGGTCATCAGAGCACAGCATTGTGTCCAGGTGCTACTACAAGCAGAAGGTTTCCAGTGCAAACTGCAGCATCAACTAGACATCTGTCTTTTCTGCCTCCGACAAGAGCACTGCAGCAAGTTTCTATCTTTTGCCTGTTGCCGACTTTGACAAGACTTGTGAGAACTTATCCTTTCCTCCAAAAGCTTCCTATATCAATTGTCTTAGTGTGTTCAAAAATTACTGAACAGCATTATAATTAAGCTTAACTTCTGTGAAAAATACCACTTAAAAGCATGAGATTTAAGGCAGTAAAAAGTAAGTTTTAGGGTATAAACACCTCAGAAACACTGAAGTCTTCTTCCTTTTGTGCAAGAATCTTATTGGCAACACAAAGACAAAACAATGCTCAAGAAGTTTCATGAAGGTACTTTAATGACTTTTCAAAAAACATAAGGCTTTACCAAAGTGCTTTACCACAACCTGACGTCACTTCAGTACTTTGAGAAAGAAGAAAAGTTTTCCCAGCTGGTAGTATCTTTCATTAAACTGAAAGCCAGTTTTCTTTTTGTTACGTTATTAAACATAGGAAAGAGCTACCACAAATACAATACAGAAAGATCTATACAGAAACAGCATAAAAATCAACACAGAGCTACAGTTTCACAAAATTTAGTCTTGCACAACCAAGCAGAGGTTTCAGTCAGAACGAGGCAATGCCTCTGGTTGTTCTGGATGCTGTGGCTTCAAATAGAAAGAAAATATGGTTAGTTTATTAGGTATTCTAAAGGAGGAGTTGGAATCAGAAAAATTACTTATTATACTGCTCTTAAGGCAAGAGACCCTCCTCTGCAAAGCACGCTGTGTCTATCTCCGTTACCCTCATTAGGGTCATTAGGGGAATGACCATTACCCTGTTCTTTAGCAGAGAGCAGGACCAAGGCAGGCAGGGGTCAGCACAGGATGACCTTGTGGCCTAAGGCAGAACTGTTAATTCTGATGTATGTTTTCATCTCAAAGTGCCTGAAGTAAGGTGTATTTCAGCTGACTAAGGGATGTTCCCGCACGAAAGGGATCATGTGTTGCATACCCCGGGTCATGGTGCCAGGACCTGGGTGCCTGGTGGGACAAGACCTGCTGAGATAGCTCTGCGAGACTGGATAAGGGGTGAAGGATCCAGCCCTGCTGTAGTCCCTACCACCCTCAAGAAGCAGCCCTTGGAGTGCATCTAGGGGTATGTTGGGGCCCTCAAACCTCGGGAGCAATATAAAGATGGTGTTAGAGCAGAAGCCTTGAGAAGTGGAGACACACAAGTCAGTGTAGGGGACGGGCATGGGATGATAAGAGATGAGGCACACTGGAAAGCCCAAGGCTGTTAGCAGCTCACTGATAGTCGGCTTGCAGCCTGCATCTGGACAAAAACAGTTGTAGGGGTAACAAAGAAAAAGTACCCAGCAAAGAGAAAAAGCCCCATATATAGTCGGTTTGGGTGCAATATTCATTTGTGGGCAGATAAAGGAAGAACAAAGTATGAAATTATGTCAGAAAAACATGGGAATCTGAAAATAGAAGGTGAGGAGGATGAAGAAATCCTATCAACATCACACTCTTCCTAGGAAAAAGCTTGGATCCCTGATAACCCACTGCCAAGCCCCCTTGCGTGAGGAAGACTGGTGCCGTTGACCTTCAGACTGAGGGAACAGCAGAAAAGTAAGCACAGGACCTGGAAAAGTGGCAGAAACTAGGGAATGTGTGCCCCAGGCAACTCCTTTTTAGTGCAATAGAGCCCAGGAGCAACCCACATCCACGCAGGTGTTAAATGAAAATTCCCCAACATCACCGTCAACTGGACTACGAAATGTTCATGCAAGGCTTACTACAAGTTTAACACAAAGAGTTACTCCTCAGAGAATACTTCCACAAGCCTTAAACACTCCTCTGTACATACCACAGCCATGGACTTGGCCATAGTCCTGTCCGATCCTCCTTTGCAATTGTCCTGCACACTGTAGGATCAGCTTTTACTCATTAGTTCTCCAAGCTTTTGGCCTGTCTGAGCTCTTTGTGCACTCCTCGTTTCCCTTGGCAGATGCTTTCCACACATTGCTCAAGCCATCTTCTGTTGTCCAGCTTGGTCACTCCTCTCAGGGCACCCCAAACCTGCGTCTTCTAAGCCCCCGTGACCCAGCGTGCATCCCCTGTTTCCTTTATGCCCCCGCCTTGCAGATGTTCATGCTTTTCCCCCACCACAGCCACCATACTTATCACATCGCTCGCTCTGTTTCCCTCTGGTGGGCTCCTTTCTATTTTCCCGGTCCTTCATGAGCGGGACCACCCTGCCAACACAGGGGGCTGCTCGGCTGCTCGTGGTCCCGTGCCACTTGGGTTGGTATGAGCCGTGGTGGTAACCAGTGCTTATTTCTATGACCAGAGCTTCTTAAACCTCCTGCCAGCACCCACCCCTCTGCATGGCTGACTCACACCTCCATGCCCTCCCAGCCCTTCCCAAGAAGCCTCTGTCCTCTGAGAAAACCCAGGAGTCTGATGTCCGAGGACACAAGGCACGGGAGTGTATTTGGGAATACAGCAGATGGAAGAGACCAGCGAGATCTTGTAGCTGCCATAAAGATGCATCTATCGAGCTGTGGTCCTTTGTCACATTTGCCAGTCCCATATCAATGTCCTAGAACTAGGGCATCTCGGATGGCTCTATAAATATCTGTGTGAGGCCTAAACTGAGCTTTCAGGTGCAGTTTGCAAAACTGTTCAACTTAACCACTGTAGAGAGACAAGCCCCTAGCGTATACTTTGGGGTAAACTTAGCAGCTTCCACTGACTGGCTATAAAAAAAAAAGAAGAAAAATCCCTCCAAGATTAAAACACTGCTCGAGTCTTAGAGAATGTTTTTATTTTCAAAAATGCACACAAAAAAATTTGAAAGAGAGATTTGAAAAAGAAAATTTTGAATTTCTACACATCAAATGTCTTCTGCGTGCAGACCACTGGTGCTACACGGTATATGCCATGCCTTGTATTGCTCAGGTTAACTGACCGAGGTGAGCATGGAGATGGGTGGTGGCTGTAGTGACCTAGCTCTGTAGAGATGAGGCGGTCCAGGGCCCTTGGTGAAAGAGCTGTGTGCTGGGACGGAGCTGCATCACTGGATTTTGAGGTCTGGGCTGGTCACAGGCTGGGCTGAGCTCTCTTGTTGTCAGCATTCCTAGCAGGAGCCACCTTGGCTGCTGCTTGCTCTTCTCCCAGCGTCAAGCGGTGCGTATCAGAGACAGCCAGCTCCTCCATGCGCACAAAACCTGCACAGCACAGCGATTCAGTCGACAGTTTGCTCCACACAGCCTGAATGTTCCCCCTTTTAACAAGACTGAGGACGCTTGCTCCACTGGAGACAGCACAAATCACTTTGGCTTGGCCAACAGCAGTGGCAGCACAGGGCGTCCAACCATCATCCCTGCCAGCGCTCAGACACGAAGCCTGCTTTGCAGAAACCACCCTTGATCCAGCATTTGGTCCACACACAGGACTTTTCATCCACATGACGGACGTTCAACAAGACAACGTGGAGGTGTTCGACACAGGCAATCCCAACCACTCAATCCCACTTCCCAAGAGTCTCCACCACAGCCCTGAGCCTTCAGGAACAGACAAAATTCCTGGTCTTTTCTCACCCCTTGGGCTAAAGGTGGAACATCCCTTGCCAACAGGGAGCTAGGAAACCCTAGAGCTGTCCGATGCTCAGAGCTCCTGTCGGATGTACAGGCAGCACCGGCAGCAGAGGGAAGCGCAAGCAGTGTGAGGAGGCTCCAAGGGCTGTCCCACCTCCCAGCGTGTCCGTAACCCAGCAGGGAAGATGGTGGAAAATGAGAGTGAGCACTGCAAATGTCACCCTTTAGAGGGTTAAAGCAGAGAGGCATCATGTGCTTTCAACCTCCACTGAATCGAGCGGGAACTCACCACCTCTGAACTAAGCCTCCAGGAGCTCTTCAGAAAGGAAAGTGCAAGCTGGTGCAGAGTGACTGAGCTGCTTTGCATGGGATTTCATTTTACCTTTTTTTATGAAGCAGTGGTGAGACAAAGAGGCAGTGATGGTAAATGCAAATATCTGCAAGACATCAAGGCCTCAGCAGGGAACCTGCTCAGCTCTGTGTTCCCTGAGCACAGGGATAAGGGAGCTGCATGGGTTTGACTTATGATTGACAGGGATCTTGCTGCAATGACTGACAGCTCTCGTGGCTGGGAAGTAAGTCCCTTTATCCCGTCAGCATCAGTTGGAGGTTTGTTTTGGCTCCTACTCAGACATGATCGAAATACGTACTGAAGATCTGCTCTGAAAAGTGAGAGCTCGACATGCACGGCTGCCTTTGGCATTACAAGAAATATAGAGGAAATGATTTGAACTGTGTGCATGCAGCATGAGTTGCATCAAGGTGCAGACAGGATGATTCTTCTCAGATGCAGTGCGGCAGCTACATCGGTGTCTTACTGCTCTTAATGCTGACAGCTAAATTACTCCTTGCACAGCTGTAATCATACACCTAATGAACTTGGTTCTGCATAAATCCAGAGCATCTCCTTTTTGCTGTCAACCTGTTGGGCCCTCTGTCCCTGCACAGCACTAAATAGATCTCATGTGCAGTGTCAAATATGCTGCTGGCACAGTTTTAAGAGTCCCCAGGAGGGGCCTTCGTGAGAGCTGTGTGCTTCCAGCATGTGCCAGATGGGGCTGCAGATGTCCAGAGAGAAAACCTCCCAGCAAGAAGCCAGGACAGAACTGGCTGATCAATACCAAAGGAATGAGGGAGAAGGAAGGAAATGTTTTTGCTAGCAAACAGCCAGCAATTTAAATTAGAAATTGCAATAACAGCAGTGAGCATGACCGAATGTGGTATTAGCCTCTCAGAATACTCGTAGTACGAATGCTCCAAGTCCCTAGTGGGGAAAACCGAGGTACATATAGTGATTTATGCTGCAGCATAGGAGGGCTCAGCCTGCTCCTTAACAGCAGCGAGGATAATGAGAAAGTAAAACATCACCTTTCCTTAAAAGCACCTTCTGGTAACAACAGTGGCATGGCTTGGCAAAGGCTGGGGCTGGCTCCATCTCTGCTGCTCTTTGACTCGGGCAAAGCCACTGCCAGCCCACGCAGCTCAGCTGCTCCTCGCCCGGGCAGGCTACACGTGCACCTTAAGGCACCGCAAACCAGCAGAGGCAAAATGCTGCTGTAGGACATGGAGTCAGCCTGCGCTGGGCTTGTGGCCTGCAGCACCTCTGCCCCGGCTTGGGTCTGCAAGCTCCCCAGGGCAGGGACTGCTTTTAAACAGGTGTTTGCGGAGCTGCCTCGAGAGTATGTGCTACCAGTCCCCTCCTCCGTGGAGCCGCAAGGAATTTGAACCAGTAAAACCAGCACCTACGACGTTAGAGCAGTTGGTGCTTCCAGCTGCAAATGTACCCAGTTTGATGTCTGCTGGGACAGCCAAGATTTGGGCTGTCCCCTGTGCAGCGGGCCTCCCTGGGTTTAGGCTCTACTAACTTAGCAGACTTCTGTCAGCAATGTGCAATAAGGTAAGGTAAAAGGCTGTGGACTCCAGTAACCAGAGCTATGTGGAAATTCAGGAGGATTTCTCGCTGGGCAGGGGCCCTGCCATGCCAGCAGGTTTCACCTTTGCTCAGCCCTGCTGGCAGAGGCACTCTATGCAAATGCCCTTCTCTAAGCTTTCACACACAGGACTTTCAAAAGGTTTGCACTCTTCAGAAAAGAATTTACAGGATCAGATTTTCCTGTGGCCCCTCAAGTCATTTTATTAATCACTGGGATTATTCTCAAACGTCTTTCAACATTGAGAAATTCCAATTAATCACAGCCTGCCCTGCTACCACCTTCTCAGCATCAGATGGAGAAAGAAATGATGCAGCGAGGACCTTAGTCACACTAACACTGCTTCAAGGCTGAGCTGGGGAATGGGACGTGAATCATCTTTGCCTTTTCTTTTTTTTAAGGGAAACAGAGAAGACGACTGCTGCTCTAGAGTAAAATGCATAGAACAGTGACAGGCCTTCCTGTTTCCTTCCCATCTCAGGTCCCTGCTGCGTGCTTCTTCCCTGCACTTAGCTGCATCTGCTAAAAAAGCCCTTCTCTCTTTCATGCTACTGCTTGGAGATTTGTTTACCACATCTCAGCAAGTGCAGAGCTGTTTTCCAGGACCAGCTGACAGAATGAATTGCAGGATATTTTCCAGACAAGCCAGTTCCTCCTTACAGAGGACTTTTCTGTGTGTAGAGATGCATAAGAGCTGCAGGATGTGGTGCTGGGAGATAAAAGACCAGCTCCTTGAAAGGCATAAATATGACAATGATAGGCATTACATTGCCTCACTTTTACAAGCCTGCCTGATTGCCAGAGTCCACTGAGCATGTCCAGTGCCCAGGGCAGGGAGCAAGGAGCTGCCTACGCAAGCAAAGGGGAATGCCAAGGCCAGAGGAGCACCTCCAGCCTCCGGCAGGCCAGCGCGGCGGGGAGAAGGTGGTGAATCAGGATCAGAGATCACGGCAGAGCTGTGCTGTGAAAAGTGCTCTCTGTGGCCTCTTCTTTTGT
>JANZLP010000009.1:26219878-26233482 GCA_026930925.1 Chelictinia riocourii | reverse complement strand
TCTCATTAGGCTCAGTCTTCGATGGAGCACTTTTTCTCTTCTTCACACCTTATGTTTGGGTATGTTTGTTAGCTGAGAAGGTTTCCTGACAGAAACATGTTAAACAACTGCAAATTTTTGGGGGGAAGGACTTGCACCAAAAAAAAATCAGATGCATTCTTCTATTAATCTATCACAGCTGGGTGATTTTTTGACAGCAGGAGCATGCTGGACCTAATGTGATTGTCTTGCACTTTTTCTGATTAACAAGTTCTGGGTAAGGTGAAACTTGATGGAGGGAGCGTAAAAGCAGATCACTTGCACAAAGTCTAGATAGGATGAAAGGAGACGAAAATAGTTTGGTTTGCAGATAAAGGTAAATCCATGGGATTGTATTCATACCTACAAAAATGAGTTTTGTTTTGGCCGAGATACTAATAGACAGCATTTAGACTTTCAGAAGTGTTGTATAAATCCCCCCAAAGAATACAGGTTACATAAGCAGTGTAAAATAATTGGGATTTCACATCCCCTTTGAGTCTTTTCTGCGTGTAGGAAGTGCCTTTTTGATGGAAAGACAAACGCGTGGCAAGACGGGGCTCAGTGCCGTGCCGCATCACTGCATTCATTCCCGACTGAAGAGGTCGGCAGGATCGCGTACGCTGGGGAGCAGAAGGATACCGAGGGACTGAGAAACGTAATCGGAAGAGTTACTGACAAATATTCCTCTCCGTAATACGGGATTTGGCGATACTTGGTAGTGGAAGGCTTGCTGTTGGGAGAACGCTGGCGTCTCCGACATCTTCTCACCGGTTCTTCCCGAGCTCTGCAGGTTCTCAGGTGTCACCTGGGCAGATCCCAAATTTCCTATTTGCCCTTCATGTTTCTAAAGCGTCTGTGGTCTCTTTTGGGTGGATTAGAGACTTTTCTATCACCGTATATTGATGAAATGAAGGATAAAGCCAAACCAAAAATACTTAGTCCACATTGGTAATTTCCAAAATACATTGTATAGTCGCTGCTAATTTGTTTTGATTGCAAAACCAATGATGTTTTAATTATGGCGTCACTGAAGAGGAACAGGTCTGTAATGCAGCAAAAGCAGTCAAACGACAAAGAGACCCAGAAGTGCAGTAAGATGATTTGGTATCTAAGTTTCTCCCCAAGTTTCTCTGAGGCGCTTCAACTGGTTTTTGCTAACCCCCTGGATTCCACCAGGAGAAGGGGGAGGAACTGCTGTAGATGCGGTGAACCAGCTTCTGATTTTATCTTGATAGAGCTGTGATCATGCCTGAGACTGTCAGTTATCTCGGGATTAAGTATGGATATGAGTCCTAGTTGCTTCGAATCAGACTAGTGAAATAAATTCTAATGTGATCTGGTTAGATTTTCTCTGGGCCTTGTGTGTAACTGAAGAGCTCTTTTGTCATGGTTTAACCCCATCCGGTATCTTAAGCACCATACAGCTGCTCCCCCCCCCCCGCCTCTTTTTAATGAAAACAGAATAATAATGTTTAAAAACTGGGATAATGTAGATTTTAAAATATGAGAAAATAGTATAGAATATAAACATTATTCAAAATTCAGTTAAAAGTCAGTGTTATCTTCAAATTGGGTACTTCTCTTTTGTTCTGGAGGGACTTCTGGTTTTGGGGACTATCTGCAGTGTTCTATGTTTGAGATTACTTTTCTAGTAGATGAATGCATATTTTTCCATAATCATAAGAGACAAGCATTTTGAATAGTGGCCTCAGACTCTTCTGGGTCACTCATAGCTTATATTAACTTCTGTTGGTTTGGTGGTTGTTTTTTTTTTATCTTTTCTTCAAAATAGTTAAGAAGAAGACCATAAGGCTAGCTAGCAGGAATTTCCTCTTATCTATTGGATCTCACTTACAAGGATTAATGAAGAGGAAATGGGAGCTTTTGTTGTAGGAACTGAGTGAATCTTATGGCCTTTATAGCAAACTATTTGTTGATTTAGTAGAAATTGTGTTTCACTAGCAGGGTAATTCATCAGCATCAGACACCAGTAGCACTATGTGCTGAAATCAATTTTGTGTGAGGATCAGAGCACACTAGAAATCTTATGCTTTAAAATAGCTTTCTGGGTATGACAGAGAAGAATCAAGTGATTACCCTAAACTGAAGTAAACAGACATGCTAAGACATGTCAAGCTTTATCAATCAAAGCTATTTAACAAAAAAAGTATGCATTTGGCCATTTTTATTCATGTTGGCAATAAATACTTCCATTTTCTGAAAAACTGTTTGGGGAAATTTTTATCATGTTGAGTTCCTCAGACAGTAAGGTGGTAGATGAAAAATGTCAGAACTGCTATTAACTGGAAACAGCTTATATGCTGGTAAATGATGTATGAGTGCAATGGGCCGTGATGGTCTGGACGCTCAGCCCAGCATCAGTTTTGCCTGGCTGGTGCTGAGAGATAGGAGGTTATCAGTCCTGTGTTCCTCTTTCCCCTGTGTTTCTGGAAAGCCTGTGGGAGGGCACCCATGCAGCCACCAACACTACCTGGATGCAGGTGGGTCACTGTCACTGGACATGCCACAAAGGGGCATAAAATATGGACTGAGACATAAGTCATGGTGGGGCTGATGAGGGGTGGGAGAGTGTGAATATATCCAATAGTGAAGAAAACTACCTGCAACTTTATATTTTTGCAATACTTGTGTACATGAAAGCTCGCATTAAGCTTAGCAGGACTGTGGATGAGAAGGGGCTCATGGATGAGGGTATGGCTAGCTTTGTCCCACAGGTCTGTAATTCATTAAAAAAAAAAAAAAAAAAAGGGGGCAGTTTCTGAAATCTGCTTTACACAATCATATTTGTACTTGATATACTAGAATGTATAATTATTATGCATTTCACTTAAGTGTGTTATATTTATGAATCTTGATTTATATCAGACTCTCCAGTTCTCGCACGTGCAAGTGCACAGAGCAAAACAGTCATGGCTCTGAAGGGACACACTGCAATGGGAGAGGGAAAGGATAGTAGGAAAAATAAAAGCAAGAGCAGAAGATATGATGGACAAGTGGAAGCTCCATAATGGATGCTGCTTGGTGGTTGGTAGCAGACAGAAGACCAACGAAGCTGTAAAGACAGTCTAGGCAAAGGATTATGAGAATGCTTCAGCGTCCCTACATGCTGGGTGTTTCTGTTTCTGTTCTGCCTCTTTGAGGGTCTCTCCGGAAAAGTGCACCTGCTTGCTGAGAAGACTTTGAAGGAATAACCTTAACTATGGGAGCAAGGAATAAATATCAGAGAACTAGCCTCGGCCCATGTAGCTGTGGGTACACCTTTAGTAGCAGCAGGTATTTGCAAGTCTGCCCTGTTAGGGACTAAAACAAGGGAGGGCATGACCATGCAAGCAGCTGAGAGACTGCTGCTGGAGGACTGTGCTTTGATTCCCAGTGGAGGGGCAGTGATAAGAGGCTCAAGCTCATCAGGCACAACAGCTTCAGACAGGACAGTGTCACTGGCCATGCCTTGCGGATTCATTCCCAGCTGTGCAGAAGCACTACGCGGGAAATACAGAGAGGTCTCCTGCATCACGTCCCTGTTGACTGGAGCCCCTTTTCAGTCCTGTACCTCTTTTAGCCAGGCTGCGTACTTACATTAAATGCAAGAGAAACAAAAAGGCTCACTCTGGAAGCAAATGGGAGAGAGGAAAATATTAAGATAAAAAAGGCAGCTGCCAGACACAGGTCTAAGGCAGGGATCGAGGGTAGCTGGACGGGGTGAGGAGGAGCAGTGTGTACATGCAGTGGGGATAGAGAGTAAACGTCAACTGGATTAATCAGTCATTTGTATGTAATTATATGTAAAGAGATTAGTAAATAAAAAATTAATCCTTGTCAGTCAGGCTAATGCCAGCAGTGGCCTTTGAGCAATTTGTCTGACATTATTCTACGTCTATGATTCAGTGTAATGAAAGTAACAACTCTTTGGGTGCTAACAAATAACAGAGAAGAGCACACACGGAACCTAAATTAAAGCACATGCATCCTTGGGGGCTCATGACTGATTCCAGCTTAACAAACAGGCTGCTAATGCATTTCCAGGAACAGGAGCTGCTCTTTGCTCTTGGACAAGGCTGTGGAGCAGCAGCATCTCACTCCGGAAGTAGACCAGAAACCACAAAATGCAGGTGAGCTCCCGCTGTTACATCTCTGCTTGCGCTGATCCAAAGCACAAGAGAAATATGCTCACCCCTGTGAGCATGGGGGGACACCTTAACTTCTCGTGTTAACGCAAGCAAATGGAGGAGCTTGCCTCCCTTTGGAACATCTCCTTACTTCCTCTCACCCTTGGGAAAGCATTTACTCACTACTCTGGCTGACGGCTTTGCAGCGAGCAGGGAAACCTGGGAAAACACTATAGTTTTTGCTGCTGTCCCCAAGTCACCCCAGCAAAAGGCACCCACTCAAATGGGACTAGCTGGCTGGCTAGCTGGAAGTCGGCTGTTGTCATAATCAAGGCACTCCTTGTAGTAACAACCTACTCCCCTCCTACATCCAAGGGTTCCCTAGGTCAGAGGACCCCTGAGAATGGTAGTAGGATTGCCCTGGGAGCAAATGATCAAGTACCCCAGGGTTAGGCCATGCAGAGTTAGCACTGACAGCTTGTTCATAATTTAGCATGTTTAAGAAAAAACTTAAAAGATTGAAAAAGTTTATTTTGCTACATCTTTATTAATTCTTAAACTACATAACCTTTGAAGTTATTGAGCCATTCTGAGTCCAATTTTTTTGAAGTTATCAAAAATAAAAAACAAGTTGTAATTAATATTCACTGTAATATGTGTATAAGAAATCTGAGTTTTAATACTTTTCCAGAGCTGCTCACCACTGATGGCAAGTGCAAAAATGATTCCAAGAGGGGGCTTACTCAAAGCTAAGTATCTTTCAGTCTTGCTTCCTCAGTGTTAGATGCTGAAATTTTTTTAAGTATCTGAATTTTTTCTTGTCATTTTTTTGGCTCATAAAATTGGGTTAAATTCTGCCTTTATTGTGTGTGCCTCTGTGGAAAATATCTCTGCACCTACTACTCAAAAGTAGCTGAGTTGACATTTCAGCTTTAAGCATGTATATGTTGTCTTTCACATGCATAAGATTCCTGACATGTACACAGTATCTTTAAAAATGGTAGGAAAGAGTATTCAGTCTGATAAAAAAAGCGAGTTTCCCATGGCACCCAAAGATGTGACTGTGCTCTCTTTAAGTTCCCCAGCTCTGGCACTGACTGGTGGTCCGGGTGAGGAGCCCAGGTCTCTGCAGATCGTCCCATCTAGTTTCAGAGCCCTCAGAGCAGGCCAGGTTGATGCAGCTACATGACTGCTGACATCTTACTCTGCAGCTTGTGAATGGCTGAATAAGCCGCAGTCAGTTCTCTGGATGACTGTGTATGCATATGCTGTATCATGATGCATGCACAAAATGGGGTGAATTGGCGGTTGCATAGCATATATGAGTGCATACATGTCCATATGCGCTCAGCAGTGCAATCTAAAGCATATGCAAGCATGAGATAGGAAAGCTGAGATTTTACCAGTAGAGTCATGAAGTGATTTGAACGCTGGAACGAATTACAGGGAGGTGGATTAGAAAGCACGGAATAGGTGATCAAATCTGCATCGTGAACGTAATATGTAACTTGTAGCAGCATGTCCTTTTTTTTATTAATGTATTTCTTTTGATTGCACTAGGCAGACAAGGAAAAAGGCATCACAATCACACATAATCACTGTAGTCACACTGAGCCAATAATTTCAGCAGTAAGAAACCCCTGGCTCCTGTCCATACCCAGCACAGCCTGTGCACAGAGTTTAACTCACTGTTGTGCCCTTCTGCTCCTGCAGGTCCCCCACCTCCCCTTCTGCAGACCCACTCTACTTCACTGTGCCATGCAGGCTTGCCAGGTTCTACGGGACTGTACAACTCCAGAACCATTTGTTTGAAAACTTCTCTCATGAAATCACTTCTACATGGGTGTATTTCTGATCATTCTGTCTCAAAAGGTAAACAGCCACATATTACAAAGTTCAGTGTTGGTGGTACCGTACAGCTCTTCTATTGGTATGCTGGCAACGCTTGTTTTTTTCTATGTATAATTTAACTAATGCCAAAGGGTTATTTTCATCAAATGTAAAAAATGGACACTTACAAAAATGCATAGGTTTTAAATTTCTCAGCAGTTGGAGTAGTTATAAGAACTAGCCCTGGGAATAAATGGCTGCTTCTCACGTCAAGCACGTAGGCCATTTCCATGCAGGCTGAAAAACCGAATGGGATTCATTTCTGGTCCCACTGCACACAACTGTTTCTCTGCTGTTACTTCAAGCTTCAATGTCTCCCTTAATGTTTTATTATCACTATTAAAACTTCATAGTTTAGAATGTGCTCAGTGTAAATCTGTCATGTTACATTTAAGCACCAATTGGTTATGTTTTAATGGCATTAATCTCTGCCTTCTTGCTATGTCTAAGCCAGGATAATGAAAGGAGATAATTCCCCTCTTTCTCAGCCACTGAATCCTGAAAAATGAAAACATGACTCCAGTTCTGCAGGTAAAATTGGTTTGCCTGCAACTTCCCAATGCCCTTTTCCCCACCAGCAAAACTGACCCTACCAGGACCTCCTAGGGCCATGGAAAACACAAGGCGACATGTGCCCTGGTAGCTGATAGCCCCAGAAACACTACCTGGCTGTGTCACGCTCTCGTCAAGATTTGCTTCTGTTACAGTGCTCTGTGTTAAACCCATGCTCTCACATCTGCATACCTGACCTGACACGCAGTCTAGCAGCATGACAAGAGATTGTGGCTGTAAGGAAGGGGGTGGAAAGTCACAGGCACATGAGCAAGGGCTGTCTCTGGCCTTCTTTGGCAAGTTCTTCAGCCTGAAATATTTCCAGTAGAAAAAGCAGGAAAGAGCACTAGCATTTGTCAGTGCTCCCTCCATAGTCATTAAGCATTTTAACCACATTAACAAAGCAAGTAACGTTTAAATTTCTATACCCTGCAAACATAAATACTGTTTAAAATTTATCCCAGGTCGCCCTGCCAAAGCATTTAATCTAAAATCAGAGGCCGCTCATATTAAGTAAATTCAAACCTACATACAGAAGTGGAGATTCAAACCTATGCCTTCATCTTAATATCCATGAGCTAGCTTTTGTGTATCAACAGACACTTCCAAAATGCTGAATTTCTAAGCAATTTATCTGGAATCTTCACACTATGAGAGCCCCAAGAACTTGCTACCATTACCTTCAACTTACTTCCTAACAAAAAAAGACTTAAAAATAAACTCATGAAGTGTTATCTGAGACATAAGAAATAGACTGGGGAGACTTAAAATACTGCTACAGGAGCCAGGTATTGGGATCAAAGTCCATGTTAATGACATTTGGTTCCATTCTGTAAATCCACAGATGTATACGTATGTGTGTTTTTAGAAGGCCATTTTGGCTTCAAGGCTCCCTTGCTATAAACCACTTTTAAAACTTCATATTCAGCCCACATTGGTTTTGAATAACAAAAATTATTTAAAATAGAAGTTCTGCTTTTGAGAGCCTCCAGGACTTCTTACATAATCAAGTAGATTGAAAAAGACCAAATGTAGTTTTTCCAGTTCTATCAATCCAAAAGCTCAGTTGACTATTAGGCATTTAGGCTGCAGAGCAACAAAACTGTTTTAAGACACAAAGATCTTTGTTCATCCCACATATTTGCTACAGTTAAAACAGAGTTGCAGCTCACTACGTAAGGCTGTGCAGTCAATAGTACTCACTTGCACTGAAGCATCTCCCATAATGAATTTTGCCCCTTCAATAACAGCTAAGTAGGAGAAACGGAGCTGATCAGCTGTCTGTATAAGTCCCATTCTGTACTTCCTCATTTCTAGGAGAACCTGTCTAACGTCCACAGAAGAAGGATCTTTCCGTTTGTCCATCTGAAGATAAAAATTAAAAACATGCTTTATGCTCTGATGAGATTCACTACAATGACTCATTTTGTAGTAAGGCCTGCAGACTAGCCTCCGTATTACAGAATTAAGAAACTAATAAAAAACTGGTATTGGCAGCTATTTATTATGTCCCTAAAAAGACAGAGAGGGGAACACACACTGGACCTCCAAAGTTTTGTCCATTTTCCCCTTTTTATCTTTTTCATTTTGAAAATATAATTTGTGGGGGATGGGATGGGACATTTTAACCTAGGCCTGACTTTGTATTAACTGCTCTCTCAGTGACAGAATAAAGCCAAGGGAACTCCAGTTTTATCTTTAAATCAGGGCAATTTCCTCCTGCCTATAGGCAAAGTTGTCTCTCTAAAAGGAAACACATTACATTTATTTTGCATTGTTTCAAGATATTTCACACTATTACTAAGCAGACATCTAGTGGGGCTTTTTCTTAACCATGAGGGTGAAGGCTATCTTTGCAAATCTCTCTATATACTTTTCTCCAGACTCAAAATGGCCAGTTAAAAACAAGATCTGCCTTGGAATACACTCCCAAACCAGAATATGAGTAAGATAATGGGCAACAGCGTGCAACAATACTTCACAGAACATACCACAGCTCTTAGTAAGCCTACAGCAAACCATTCTTCAAAATAACTCTACAGAAATAGCATATCATCTAGAATAAGTAGTTCTTTACCAGTAGAAGACATGTATCAACCAAACAAAAAGTTCCTGATCTCCCGATTCCTGCACTGCAGTGCACCACAACGGGTCCATGCTCAGGGTTAAGGGAGCCAGATTCTCTCACTTTGAACAGGAAATTGAGGAATGAAGCAGGTGACTCTGGGACGCCAAAGTCAGGCCACGTAGTATAATGAAAGTGCAGAATCTCTCTAGTTTCCTGTGTTTGTAAAAAGAGTATTTAGGAAGTCTTTTAGCTTGGATACACGAGTCAGAAGTATTCAAAGCACAGTTGCCTACAACAGTGTTCCCATCAGCAAACACAATTCCGCGTTCATTTTCCTAGCAAATAGTCACTTAAATATTTAGACATACAGCTTTAGACATTAGGCATTTTTACCTTTAGGTCAATTTCAAATCTATGCCTTTGGTAAAATTTCAGCTACTTAATTTGAAAGTAACTCTGATTTATATGGAATGGAGGTGTGTGCCTGCTCAGCTTTGTATGCTACTCAGACTATACTGCTTCCACTACATCTTTAGAACAGCTGACTTAAATTCAAATGACAAAGTTCCATCAGTCTGAGGGAGTTTTTCACAGCTAACAAACTAATTACAAATAATTATCTCTTGTTGTGTTATCTCTTGTTGTGAAGGTCACCATTTTGAGCAAAGGGAACTGGATAAGCAAATTTACTTATTTATAACATGGTTTAGTTTTTTCAGTACAGTTGAAATGCTTGTATCGCCACGAGATAGCTGGCACTACTGTCTTCCAATTTCTAATGATAGAATATCATCTGAAGATTTCTCAGAATGAAGTACCTCAAGTTATAGAAGCCCTTTACACTTTCTGCAAACAAAACCCTTACACTAATCACAGCTGTTCCTTTACACATTTGTTCCGAACCTGAAAACTTTCTTCAAAACTACTAAACCACTGGTAGTCACATCCTCCTAGAATACTGAGCTACAACCATCAAACATGTCTATGGCAGATGTCATAATTAATACACACCACAAACTACATCAACTGAATTCTTACTCAGGCAGAATTTAGTCAAACTCGTATCTGCTGTCTCACATTTCCTGGCAGTATGAAGCATGCAAGACACTAACAGATGAGCAAAGGAGTAACTGTGTCTCCCAATAGTGAGCAGTACCAGGACAGAACAGAACTCAGGCTAGCATGTTGCAGCATACACACCTAGCTCAGCAACAGGACCTTATCTTCAGTGATCTGTATTCAGTGAAAGTTAATGGTATTCCTCCTTAGCCAGTCTCCCCAAGTAACTTTAGATTAGCCCTCACTGCTCTAATACAGGGCAATGTTGAAGAGGAGAGGAAGGGTGGGAAACAGCATGTATACTTTTATTTTGGTATTGTGCAAAAGGAAAAATAAAAAGAAAAAAAGAAAAAGAAACAAGGGGAAGAAAAAGAAAAAAGAAAAAAAAACCAAGAAAAAAAGAAAAAGAAGTTATTTCTCTTACAGCTAGTGGCCTGATCCTTGTACCGAGCTCAATACAGCTCATTGCAGGACCAGGGCTACAACAGTTCCTGCTTTCTGCTGAAGGCCATCAATGCAAAACCTGAAGATTTAAACCGAAACCTAAAAATAAACCTTAGAACAAGACACAGGCAAACAGGTAGCTTAAGTGACAGGAAAAGCAATTATTTCAGCTGTAACACAAAAGCACTAGACCATCTGTTAAGTGATTTTATAAAGGGTTCTCTGAAAGGTAGTGACAAACTAACCTTCTCACTCAGTGTACAGCTGAGATATGAAAACAACTGCAGTCTCCCTAGAGAGGTTTCATAAATATTTAAGTTTTATTTCCACAACACACTAGAGGCTGAAGAACAATCTCATGCAGAATCACCAATTCTGCTATAATTTGTGACCATCTTTTTCAAGACCTTGTTGATGAGGAGGTGAATCACCTCAGAGAGACTGAAGAATCTGATTGGCACTAGTTTCTGTACTTACTGTAAGGTTTTCCAATTCTAGCTGTCGTACTGTGTAATATGATTTTATATCTTCAGATATCAATGTTAGTTTCAAGTTTGTATCTTCAAAAAACATTTCTTTCTCCTCCTTCCGTGGCCAGTACTGTGCACACTTTATCTAAAAACAAATAGGAGACATTTATGTTATTTAAGTTTGTGTAAAAGGCAAGGAATAAACATTATTAAATACATTTTCTTACGAGACAATTTCTTCATCTGCTTTTATTATAAGGAGGACCAACTCTAGTGTGAAGAGTATCAGTCTTCCTTTATGTTGCAGAATCACATATTCAGTGAATCTTTTGTGTGAGTCAAATTATTTTAACTCTGACTGAATTTATGGAAATACCTAAGGATTGAGGATAATTTCATTTAGGTAGAGCTCTCTTTCTTCTACAGTTAAGGTGAAAGACTGTGAAGCTATGGAATCTCATCAAAATCACCAAAGCCATTATTTACTTTAGCTTGTGTCAGACCGATAATAACAAACAAACAAACAAAAAATCTAATAACTTTCTAAGTATAAAAGCTCTTGCAACACTCTGCCAAAACCTGACTTTTAGTCTACTATGCATTTTATTATCCTAATGTCAAACTTCTACATTTCAAAAGTAGAGATAGATGTTAACATGAGCACAACATTCTGTGAAAAGTATGAATTCCACGAATAAGCCACATAGAGAGAATTACAACATTGCTAATTTGCAAGTGTAACATCAGATGAGATTTTGGGTTACTCCACTCACCACAAAAAGATTAGTGAGATAATTTTGAATTTACATGGCACAATTTAAAAGTAGAGCCAAACAAAAAAACCCCTGCATTCAGCGAACATTCCCATTACCTACTTCTGACTGAATTTCAATTTTCTCAAGAAAGTTTCCCAGAGAGCTTAGTTTTGCAAAGACTGCTACATGCTAGAACCTTAAATGCGTCAACCAAATAGAAAAGTACTACATTTTGCAGTGTACATGAAGAAACTGAAACTAAAGAAACTAAAGCAACATGAATAGGAAAGTCTGCAGCCACGTTTCTGACTGTTGAATCTAAGGATATTGTGACTGTGAGAACTGGCCTGCTACTTCTGCCACTAAGCATTGCTCCTCTAAAATGGGATTATGATCACCATATGCCTATATCTTAACATGCAATAAGAAGCGATTGTTGGACACGGCTAATGCCTCTTTAATAAAAGAGCAAATAATGCAGCTTTAAAGTTGAAGAACAATGAAAAAAGAACAGCATTCTCAAGACTAAGATGATTTCTGACAGCATTTTAATAAATAAGAAAACCCTTCAGTATTTTATTCATAGGCAGACTAACACTAGTTTTGCCCAGACTAATTCTAGTTTCTATTCAAAATACATCCTCTAGTTTATAAGAGTGTAAAATGCAGTTATAATTCTCTGCACTTTTTAAAGAAATTATTATTAATGTTAAAGAGACAGCGACTGGTTTTGGGTCTAATTTCTCCACCAAATGTGTGTGCAAACAGTATTTTGTTGTGCTCCACTGTAGGTCCCCTACTGCTGCTTGCTGAGAAGTGTAAGCAGCCTGCCCTAAGGGATCACAATAATTCATTTCGCTCAAAACTATTGGCAGTGCAAAGAATGAGCGGGAATGGTTGGAAAGGAAGAAACTATTGAAAAAAATGCTTACTGCATCCCTTTTAAAGATTAAATTTCACTTGCACTGCAAAAAAAGCAAAACACTCAAAAATCAAGACTGCAGTATATTAAAACACAACTCATTGCACAAGAACTTTCCTGATTATTGGGAATTCCTTCCTGATTATGCAACAGCATGTACCACCCAGTTATCACTGGTGGATACCCAACATACCCGCTACCCATCCTCCGAAGTGTCTTTATACTGACTGCACTGTAACATTCAACTTTAAATCATGCATTTCTATCAGTCTTTAAAATCGCTTTTGTCTCAAATTTGCACAGCTGCCAAGTCCACTTTAAGGATGGCAGCTATGGAATGAGCATAGAGGCAGAACTCTGACCCATGGATATAAACCATGCCTGATGGTTCATGTCTTCTCCACCATCAGAAAGGCTGAGGCATTTCCTCTCAAGACAGCAGCTACTCCATGTGCCAGAGGAACCAAAACCTTTTATCAGTCAGAAGATACATTACTTAAAATAACCCAAATTGTTTGTTAATCTATTGTTTCCCTTCATCTTCTGCCTGTCTTGTCTAATGTAAACCTCCTAAAACGTCTGAACGGAACTTAGCTCACCGCACTTGTCCTAGGAAGTGAAGCACTGGCTTAACAGATGGTTCCACATCACCCAGAACATCATTGCTTAACATGGATGCCAGGTGAAGTACTTTCATACCTCCATTCTTGTCAGACTTCTATTGAATTTTGTAAAACAATGATACTGGTGGAGAAACAATGGGCCTTGGTGGTACATTTAATAATCAGAGCTCTTAGACCTCATGAAGGACCCCAATCCCCCTCCCCCCACCTTGGAGGACCTCAACAAGTTTCTGGAAGACTCCGACACCCCTCAGCCCACCTTGGACAACTCTAATTCCCTCCTGGAAAAGTCCAACACCCTTCTGGAGGACCCCAACACTCTCCAACCCACCTTGGAAGAACCCAACCAACTCCTGGATGATCCCAACCCCGCCTCACCCCACCCTGGAGAATCCCAACAAGCTTTTGGAAACCCCGACACCCCTCAGCCCACCTTGGACAACTCCAATCCCCTCCTGGAGAACCCCAAGCCTCTCCAACTCACCTTGAGGAACCTCAACAACTTCCCACATGACGCCAACCATGTCCTCGAAATCCCCACCCACCTCCTAGAAGACCCCAACGCCCCCCAACTCCCCTTGGAAAACACAAACCATAGTAAAAGAGTCAATGTTTGGGTAATACTGACATTTAGAATGTATTTCCTTTGCACTCATTTCTCAATAAAGTATAT
>JANZLP010000009.1:25839691-25853425 GCA_026930925.1 Chelictinia riocourii | reverse complement strand
AGCTGTCAGGCACACAGGCAGGCTGTACGTAGGAGCTGCACTGGACAGGGTGGTCCAATTCCAGCAAGGCAATGTCGGTTCCAGCAGCTGCAGCCGCCAGGCTGGTTTTATTCCCCCCACGGCCAGGTTGTGGAAGGGAATCTCACTGCACAGGGGTACTAAAACAGCTCCCAGAAGCTCCACTGTATTACTTTTTTAAAGCCCAGTGTCTGGGTACTAGGTAAAGACAGAACAAATGTGAGGAGGACTAGAAGACCCAACCCTGTAGCAACAACGCTTATTTTCACTGAGTGCTATTTTCTGGAGTTTTGGAGGAGTGGGAAAGGAAAAGGAAGTTTTCATGCCAGTTTCAACAGTCCTAGTTTGTATCACCTGGAGAATAATGAGTTGCTTTTGAAGAAGGAAGCATGAAGCTCTGCCTTACAAATAACAAACAAAACCCCACCCCCAAACCAGGCAAATGCTCCGTTGTCATTTTTAGTACATTTAACCCAAAGAAAAGCTCTAGGACTGTGAGCACATCCCTGATTTGCTTTTCCGTGACTTAACATAGCATCAGTATTGCATGAGAGGTTAATCCTTCTTACACTGGTCTTACCAGTGACCATCCAGTATAGCTGGCCAAAAGCCTCGAAGCAAATTTGCTGTGCTTTTGTCAATCATGTGACATGAGGACTTAAAATATACCATTAATGCTTTATTATAGATGGGATCCTTTACAAGACCTCATCCCTGCAGCGTAAGGAGACCAGGGGGATTTATTGCTGTAATTCCAGCTGAAGCAATGCCTTTGTGTTAGGCAATTAAAGCTGACAGCAATTTATCAGACCTATTAAGGCTAGTCTTTGACCAGAGAGAGATTTGTTTGAAAAAATCGCTCAGCTGCAAGCTTGTGTCCTCCCATTCTGTCCCTCTCCCTCTGCACTAATCATCCTCCTAAGGCTGACTCCCTGTGCCAGACATGGGGAATTTCACAGGTCCGAGGTGGCCAGATTGCATTATCGCCAACAATGGGCACTTGGGATTTGCTGCAGCTGCAAGATGGGCTGCTGACGAGGTGAGAGCAGTTCTAGCAGAGTACTTCACTCTTCTGCAGTAACACTCCACTGGATTTAGACGCCCAAACTAGCTTGTTCTATAATAAGGCTTTTTTCCATCACGAGTTTCTGCACACAAATGAAATGAATCAAGGCTATACACAGAACTCATGCGCCTCTCAACAGAATGTCTTTTTGAATCAACCAGCATCAGTAAGACATGCCACAGCACGTATAAACATGTTTGTATTTGTTAAGTTGATGAAGTCAGCAGCATAGACACAAAGCTCTTCAGCAGCTGGAGTAAGTGGAAGCCTATGGCTAAGTTTATCTCCAAGGGGTTCATTCTATGGATGCTCATCACAGTACAGAAAGCAGTGCTGTGAATTTGGCTGTTACCAAGCTAGCAGGTGCCAGAACACTGCTTCTTACTCATACACTAATGTAATCAAAGTTAAAAGTAGAACTAGCATGCATTTTCCAGTCAATGTTTTTGGTCTGTACCTTCTGTGAAAATTCCCAAGTAATAAATTGATGCAAATCAAACCCAAGTTGTATACTCAAGGCATGCATCTGCACAGATAGGGTATGATCACCCAGCATGAGCAATTTCTGACTGGTCATTGCTGCACACCAGCCTTCACCTCCTCATTTGGAGCTACCTAAACTGAGGACAACACGAGGCTGTAAACACCATAAACTTGAGAACCAGAGGAGTTAAAGCTATGGGAGCTTTAAAGATTTCAGAAAAGCCCTGCTGGACAGTCACACTTCCCCGACTTAACAAGAAGCTCTGGGTTTTTTTTTTCTATGGCTTATAGGAGTATCCACGTACAAGACTGCCCCTGCAGTATTCTGGCCAGCTCTAGAAGAACTTGCTCTGAACTCAATATGAATTATTTTTCATAACCTGCATGGTCCACTGTTTGAAAGATTATAAATAAAATTGCAGTTAATCAGTACAAACTATTTAATGGAAGCCCAGAGTTGAAGTCTCTGCATTTCTCAATGTCTGTTGTGCTCCCTGCAGCATTACACAGCCAGAAAGAAGTGTTTTTAGAGAGGTGCCAAGATTAAAGGTATGAACCACAAGGAAGAAACAATGAGAGTTGACACAAAGATAAGATTTTATAAATTAAATGACCTTTATTTGTAACTTGTCTTCAAAAGTCAAAAACATGACAAAGTAATTGCTCGGAAGCTTCTAACTGCTCCTTAACATTTTATCAGAATTGCATGGAAGTGCACTTAGAATAATAGCAGAAATCTAGATTCTGGTCAATGGGCATCACCAAACTGCACTCTAGCCAGAACCCAGAAATCCCCTTCCAACCACTAATACATTGTAATCTCTTTGCAGATCAAGCATTAGAAATAACCAACCCCAAACACAGTACTTACTTCACAGTACCATGAGATTCCCCGCCCCCCCACAAGACAGAGCTTCCAGTCACCAAGCAGATACTTAAGGATGAGTCTAGAAGAGCCCATACCAACTTGGAAAAAACATACTAAACCCAAGTTCAACTTAAATATGTTAAAGGTCTGGCTGGACACAAAGTTTAATCAAGAGGTTTTAGCTGGGGTGTGTTTCATTGTTTTAAGGGTAAGGCTATGCTTCAGTCTGCAGAGTGCAATGATATTAAATTTACTCATCAAATAAATTAATTAGTACTCAGTTCTGTGGTGGTGCAGGTCCACTGCTCCAATTAAACATGCTTAAATTAGACTACACATCTCAACACTACCATGATTTACAAGTTCTGGTCAGGTGTCTTAGATCATTAGATCTTAGAATCTTGACTGTGCTGTTAATGAAAACATTAAACTAAAAAAAGGAAACTCTATAGTAAAATTGTAGACTTGAATATAGAGTATCCATTTACCATGTACTGGAATTGTCATCCTGCTTTCTCAGTTATATTTTACTTTTTCTTGGAAAGCTATACCTGCATACTATACACATAATATATGGAAAACAATCTAAGTACAGCTTCAGCTACTTTAGCAACATTTAGATGAAGAACAGGAATTCAAAATACTGGTTAAAATCTGTAATGCAGAAAGGTAGTCCAATGCAAGTGCTATGAACTATTAGTAAGTTTTGCTACCAGCTTGCCTTGAGAGATGGAAAAACTAGGAATGTGTAAGAAAATTTTAGTTTTAATAGAAAGCAGAGGTATTGAAAAAAACCCTTCTGAATTCCCCTATCAGCATAAGGCTTAAAATCACTAGAAAACCAAGTTCAAAACAACCAATTTAATCATAATGCCAACAAATATGATTAATATTTGCCAAGACAGATAAGAAATGATGCATTTTAACTAAGACCAACATTAAAGTTTATATTTTCCAGGCTAGAAATTATGGTCCAAGTATGGAAGAAAGTAATAATCATGCATAGAACTAAAATATTTTGAACTAGTTGCTTACACAGGTGCAAAGACTTGCTAAGAAAGTTTGTAGTGTGAAGACACATACTGCAGACATGTTTTCCATATAGCTGAGAGGATGCTTATAAGAATTTAGACACTGGGAAACATTATGAAATCACAGGCATCGTAGGTCACTTCAAATGAGAGCTGGTCTGACAATTACAGTTAGCACCTAGAGGTCTCACTAAAGGAAAACAGAGCTACAAATACACCTCTCATACTATCATTTAAGATATGTAAACAAGATTGGGAAGAGATATTTATTAACTAGTTCAGGCTGTTCCATTTGAAATGCTTTTGTTTTCAGACAGACAAATGAACACAACTGCAAATGAAATCAAGAAATAGGCATAGGTAAAGGAAAACAGATTTTTCTCCTCCATGTTGACCCACAATTAAGCTTGCATGAAGCAAGTAAGAAAATTAGGCTGACAGGGTCGAACGGCATAGACCACGTTAACAAAGGACTGAGTGGTACGGAAATATCAAACCAGGATTTGAAACAGAGATAGGCATTGAAGTCTTCCATATTTCAGGATGCCTGAGTTCATCTTGGGATGTACAGGAGAAGTGCGAGGATGCTGGGCATTTCCCCCTCATGGAAGCTTGGTTTTACAGTTAATCTTCTAGTTGGTTCATTTATCCCGCAATGAACGCATCAAAACCTGTGCCATCATATCATCTTCATCAGCATCATAATCCTATAAACAAGGGGTACAGAAATTCTTTTACTGCAACAAACATACTGGTTAATACAACACCAAATAAGAACAGAAAACAAGCTGTATTTTCCTTTGACTTGCCATTAATCCAATTTCTCTCATGATACCATCTGCATGGATGAGATTTCACAGTAACAGCTATGTAAAAAAGCTGGGTTTTAAGAGTCATCAGGTTGTATTCCAAGGGTGAGGAAACACATACCACAAAAGTATCATAAGAAAAGCGATGTCGCCTTTGAAGGTGCTCCATGAAGTTAGCGCTCCTGTAATTTGGGTCTCCCCATGGCATTGAGGCACAAATTGGGCAAACCTTCAAGAAAAAACAAAAAAAGCCAATTAAGCCCCAATGGTTAAGTGCTTTAACATTTACTGTAGGAAGGGTAGGACAGAAACAGCATGGAAGACTGAAGTTTGAGGTTTGTGACAATCGCTATTCTATATGTAAAGTGATGTCAAATAGTGTGCTGGGACATTTAATACAAAAGCCTCAGATAACCCTGAATAATTTTAATTCATGTCTTAGATCTCTGAAATGGAATGGCTTACTATTCTCCCTACATTCTGAAAATCAGAATTCGTTACAGCTGTTTGCTTTAGAAGATTTCAGTCTTTCTCAGTAACAGAAAAGTTTCCTTGACCTCCTTTGCAAGAATCACTTCTCTCCAAGAGAAAGAAGGAACTTTTTCCCTAAATAATTCAGAATGCAAAAAAAACTTTCCAGAAAAATGAAAGTTTCAAATTCAGTTCCATGTTTTGCAATTCCTCTTATATGAGAGGGAGTACCAGCAGATAAAGATTACTAGAATTATATACTATTTTTTGCAAGCATTTTCCCCAATAGTTTATAGTATCTTCTTGCTGAAAACAACAGAGGGGAAAATTAAATGTCTGACTTTTTAAAAAATTATATTTGATTAATTTGATGTTTGTTACTGTGCCTAATTAACTTTGAATGTCTGCCATTTTTCAAATATGAAAGGAGAATGTGACCTAGCTGCAATAAGAATAGAGACTAGTCATCTCCAGAGAACGTATCGAAAACTAACAACAAAATTATGTAAAAGTTAAATGCATGAACAGCATACCCACATTTTACTTTAACAGGAATAATTATAAATATGTACTTAACTTCAAGAGTAAGTCTCTAATTCATTGTTTCAAAGGGATTTAAGACTAGACTTCATTGCAAATCTTGCACCAAGACTTTTTATTACCACTTGTTTTGCATCCATGCTGTGCAATGTTTTGCAGTGTTCAACTAGTCCTTCTTGATCAAAGTTTTTCTCGCTGCAATACGGACAAGGAAAGGTAAAGCGATTTGGGAAGTTCCTGGTTGGGGTGATAAAAAGAGGTTATTTATAATTGTAAGAAAATTAAAAGTAAAAACTTTAGCATTCAATACTTAAAAGTTGTCCTACCAGCTCTTAAAAATACAAATTATTCAAAACAATAATCTTATTCTATGCAATTAAGACAAGCTAATTTTAACAATCAGTTTGTAAATTCTTAACAATGGCTTAAGGAACTCTTTAATATCACCCATATTTATACAGAACAATAGTTCTTCTACAAACGTTATAAATGCCACTTATCACTTTTTCTTTTTTTAAATGCACAAGGTACCACCCAGTATGCCACAATACAGATGAGTGTACTGCAATCAATTCTGACTTCCCTTCATTATAAGTTACTACAATCAAGAGACAGGAAGATAAAGTTCTTATTCAAAAAATTGCTACTTTTACTGAGTACCCTGATCTTAAAGACATCTTGTGCATGGACTAAGTAGAAAGAAGAGTAGCCTGTCTGTGCACAGTTAGTTGCACGATTAAGGCTTAGTTTTTAACTATGTGAAAGGATTGTAACAACTAACACCCAAACTGAGCAAGGAGGTAAAGTCTGCTTATGCTTCAAATTTTTTTTTTGTGACAAAAAAGTATTTCCAGAAAAGAGCTAGTTACCTGGTGTTATGAAATGGTTCTTTAGTTACAGCTTTCACACCTTCCATTATGTAATTCTGGTACTTTGAACAGGAAGCTGCATGGCTACGCATCTTTGAGAGATACATCTGTGCAGGTAACAATTGCATAGCAAGGTTAATTTAAATTATTTGCAGTTACTTCTATACTTTTAAGCAGAAGTAGTAAATATGTAAAACAAAGCAGCTTTCTGCAGACAGTGTGTCATGGTTTAACCACAGCCAGCAACCAAATACCACGCAGCTGCTCACTCATTCCTCCCTGCTCCCAGTGAGATGGGGAAGAGAATCAAAAGAACAAAGTAAAACTCATGGGCTGAGATAAGAACGGTTTAATAACTAAAGTAAAATAAAATATAATAGCAACAGTAATAACAAAATACAATAATAAATGTAATGAGAGGGAAAACAAAAATGAGAGAAATAAAACCCACGGAAAGACAAGTGATGCACAATGCAATTGCTCACCACCCACTGACTGATGCCTGAGCAGCAATCTGTCCCTCCCAACCAATTCCCCCAATTTATATACTGGGCATGATATTCTATGGTATGGAATATCCCTTTGGCTAGTTTGAGTCAGCTGTCCTGGCTATGCTCCCTTCCAGCTTCTTGTGCATCTGCTGCTGACAGAGCATGGGAAACTGAAAAATCCTTGACTTAAGATAAGCGCTACTTAGCAACAACTAAAACATCAGCCTGTTATCAACATTATTCTCACACTAAATCCAAAACATACTGCACCAGCTATTAGGGAGAGAATTATCCCAGCCAATACCAGGACACAGCATTACCCAAACAATTCAGATGGCGAGGCAGAAAGCTTTGAGATTATAGATTAGTTAACCTGTAACTTTGCTGCCTGTAATATTTTACAAACACAGCACTATTCAGGACAGCTCACTTTTCTTAATTTATACTATAGCATAAAAAAAAGCTTCATATAAAGCCAGTTTACCTGGTCACTGAGGAGAAGGGACAGTATACAGAAAATTTGGCTTTTAGCACAGATCTTGGTGTAGATGGATTGCTAATTTTCAATTCCATTAATGAAAATTCAAACTTAAAATAAGAAAATCTGTAATTCAAAGCGCTACAGTTTTCTATCAGCTGGAATGAAGACAGAATGAAGACATTACCCAGAAATAAAAAGTGAAATTAACTGAACTGTTACCCTCACCTTAGTGTGTCTAATTATCCTTTTTTTGTTGTTTTGACACCTGCTAAGATATTTTCTTACACATTCAATTAACACTAAGAAGCCCAACTTTACAAAGAGAACGGAAATACCAGGAAGGATGCCATACAGGTATTCATCAATGAGCATGTTAGTCCTCAGACCAGGGGTTTCACTCTGAAACTGTCCCAGCTTCAGAACCGCCACGAGGAACCCCACTTCTCCCTGCAGGTGGGCTGGGAACTCTCAGGGAGCTGGAGCTCTCCTTGTGTCTGGGGGGCTGCCTTCCCCCACAGCCCCTACCTGTGGCTGGTTCCCCCCCACCTCTGCAAGCTGCCAGCCTCAGTGCTTCCAGAGACCTGGAAATTATTCCTCTTAACTCAAAGAATCACGAGTGAGAAGCTTCACAGTTTTCTTTTACTCACTTTCAGCAGCTGAACTCTTTTTTTTTTAAAAAAAAAAAAGAAAAGAAAAAGCAAAAAACTAGACATTAAGTATTTGATCAAAAGCAAAAAACAACCTTTGGTATCAAGGCATTCTTGAGCTGCTTTGTTTATAGATACCAAAATACACACACCATCCCACACTGCTGTAATCACTTAGAGCATAAAACACTTCCATAAGGAGCAGCCTGTTGGTACAAATCACACACTGCTGCACTTCCGAGGCAATAAACACCCAGGAGCAAGCAGCCAGGCCAGAGCAAGCCTTTCTCTGGGATGGCACAGGAAAAGCCACTGCCACAGGGACAGCAAGGGCTGCACTGAGCCCTATTGCTCACCGGCTTGCTCTGCTCAGAGCGTCCTAGTTTAGCAAATTCCTGATAGACTGGACGTTTCTGCATTTCCTTTCCCATTATTGCTGATTGCCAAAATATTTGTGCAGTGATGGAATTTGCCTGCCAGAACTAGAGCAGGAGGAGGGAGCTCTGCTTTCGTCTGACCTCGAGTCATGAGAGGTTCTGGGTCCCCAGCTTGAACTACTGGAGCTGAGGAGGAGAATGGTGAGTCTTTAGAGCCTCAGCTCTTCCCCACATTGTTGCTGCTTTCTTTTAAGAAATGGATGAGGTGGTGATACTTTTTTCTGTATTGGTTTACTTTAAATTCAGCCTTAAGCCAGGCAAGTTTAGAAATAGAGTTTTGATCTGGATTTCAGCAAACTGCTGTCACTAGAGCTGCGTTTGATTACTCCAGCACAACCTTTCAGGTCTGTGGTTCTGATGGGCGCTGACGCTAAATTGAGTAAGACAAGCTTGCAAAGTTAATGTAAAAGGACAACGATGTTCTGTCTGTGTGAAGTTCATAATACCAGCATGCCTATCTGTAAAATCTCTATTGCTAAGAGGAAAGGAAAGTATTTGAAAAGGGAAAGCAGTGTTCTGAAGCAAGCCCTGCGGTGTGTGCCATGTTGCTGGGATGCTGTCAAGGCAGGTAACTAGAAAGTCTGTCCTTGCTTATGCCATGTTGTCTTTCTAGGTACTCCAAGATAGGCAGGAATTCCAGCTCCCTTTTGTCAAGAAGCATAGGAACAGCAGAAGAGTACTGTGGGTGTTGTTCAGTTGGTCCTTCTTGGCCTTAAGGGACATCATCATTGTGAGTTTGGAATGATCCCTAATGTGTATTTCCCATTGAGTACAGTGGCTATCCATTTTCTCTGAGGGAAAATGCCTTCGCTTATTTTTGGGTCCTGCTTCAACCTCAGTATTCTACATAGAAATTAAATTCTATTTGTTCTTTTTCTGAGCTAACTCAGGATGGTGAAAGTCATGTCCTTATACCCGGACAGAGTTCACATTTTGGTCTTTGTCACTGATTTTCTAGTGCAAGTTCAGGTGAGGCTGCATGAGGCTCCCGTGAAAGGCCTGCATGGAGTATGGAGATGCTCAGTTGCAATAATTTCATCCCAGTAGCAGTGCTGCTGTAATTGTAGTTGCAATATGTAATTAAGGTATTATGGAGTTGTGTTATTCACATGTGCTGTTTTTTCATTAGAAATGTATGAGTGTATTTAAATTCTCAGGTGACATAATCCAATGTAGCCACTGATGCTTGCAACTGAGGCAAAAATGCCAACGTAATCATAAAGACCTTTACACTTGGTTGACTGAACCTGACATCATTTCACTCTAACTTGTCTTTCAATCTAATCAGTCTGCACTAGAATTTGAATTCATTTTGTTTATATATTGTCATGGTTTCTGTCTGGAATATTAGACACTGGTATTTTATTTTCCCTCCTGAACAGCATGCTGGTAAGCAGTAAAGAGCTCAGTGGCAGTAAGAAATTGTTGAATGACTGACTAGAGCATCTACAAAAATTCTGTGACTTTCAAATGTGGGTATCTCTACAGCTGATCCCCCCTGCAAACAGTATCTGAGCAATGTGGGTGCTCTCAGAATTCCTTTCTGCCTTCCTCTTCTTTCACCAATACTTTAAGATTGTATATATGTGCTATTTTAAAACTGAGATAAAAATTGGATGACTTAGGCTCAGATGGTCAAATTTAAATTAGTTTATTAGTTATTGATGTTTTTCAGGCACTTAAAATGATTTATTAAGTACTTCAGATGATTAAATGTGGTCTTTTTCTTCTTTCCAACCTCCCTCTTAACGTGCTTGGAAAAGGAAAAAGGAAGAATTATTTTTGTGACAGTACTGAGGTGTCTTAGTGCAGGATTATTATTTCTCTGAAAAGCAACAGAAGAAATTTTCAGATGAAAGCATGAAAATGTGATTTCTAAAAGCTCTGAACCATTGAAGAAAAAATGAAATATAATAAAGATTCAAAATGTATGATTTATGAGGTTATCTGAAAAAGAAAGCAAAACCTTAGGATTAAAAAAAACCTTGTGTTGAGAGAGCCAGCTGTCCTGATTTCTGAATGTTTAGCTATAGCCCTGGTTTCAAGGTGGTCATCTTCTAAGATAGCCAAATTCTGCAATTTGAAGCCCAGAATCACTCATGCCACAAAAATCTCAGCTCAGACCTCATTGTTATAACTCCTGTAACTCTAATGAGCTATAGTGCAAGCCCTAACAGCAAGTAGTGCTCTGAATGGTTGTTGAGGTGCAACAAACATCCATTAAAGTTCTCCAATAATGATAAAATGTGTGTCAGACTCAGGCTGGCCAGGACACATGATTGCAGTTTCTGTCTCCAAATGTTCTGCATGAAATTTGTCCATTAAACTATTACAGTTGTGTTTTCTCATCCACAGACTTAAAGTCAAAATTACCCACTTCTGTAATTCTTTGCTGGTAGGAATGTTCTTGTGAGTGTTTGCTGCTGTTCTGAAATTTTATCTAAACTAAATTCAGCAACAATTTTTTGCTGGTTTTTGCTATTGGCCTGGGTAAACTTAGGCATTCAATTTTTCCTAATGCTTGTCTATCCTGGTTTAGCATATAACCATCTGCTTATTTTTTCTTTTGCCATTCGCATTCTGTTTTCTTTTGCCATTCACATTCTGTTTTCTTTTTCAGACAGGCTTTTCAGTCTCTTAGCCATTATTCTGATGCATCCGAGATGCAGGTTATTGATGAACAGATCCTCCTAACCATTGACGTGTGTGTGGGCTTTGGCATAAAATATCCCCACACTTCCGATCAGACATGTTCTGGGGTACTGTGGCATGTGTTGCATGGTGTACCATGGTGGTAATAAAGAGAGCATGTGGTAATGTTTAGAGAAGGGAGCTCTGAATCAGTGTCTGGTTCTGATACCAGCTCTGTTGGAGTCCGACTGCAATGTTGGGCAAATTCCTTCATTCCTCTACCTCGTGGTTCATGAACAAGAGCTGCTGTGACAGGCAAGTGATGCAGGCAGTGACAGTCACAGTGAGGCATCGCAGTTGCCCATCATTGTTCTGCCTGAATAGTGTCTCCCCAGCTTGCCCAGGCTGCCTGGCACCTTTCCCTCACCCATGTTCCTGTTGATGCCCGTCCACAGCTTTACACCTTCATTAATTCACATGTGAAATGGGGAAGAATGCTATTTATCCCACCAAATCCACCCCTGCATGTGTAACATGAGTTGAAACATGGTTTGATAAATGTTTGTGGTGTGCTGTGGAGTCTTCAGCTATGAGATGCTGCGCCAGGACACCATGAGGAGAGAGATGTGTCTAGGTCCTGGAGAAGGGAGTCAAGTGTAGGGAGGAGGCACTACTGAGGGCTGTGTTTCAGGTGGCTTTACCACACTTTCCATTTGTTAAGTTTTGTTCCTCAGTTTCTGTGTATATCTATGCAGTTATTCTAGCAGATTCATTAGACTTTATTTTCAGACACTCAGAAAAGCTTGTGAGGTAGAACTAAAAGGTGAAAGCATTATTTACAATCTGTCATTCTGCTATGTGCTGCTGGTCAAACTTTTTTTCTTGTTTCTCCCCTCTGCTCGCAGATAAAGTGAGAATTGCTGTACATAGTGCACTAGGAAGTTGTGAGGGTTAATGACTCATCCCATGGTGCTCTGAACATGACAGAGTTCTTGAAAGGGTTTGTATCTCTAGATATGGATTCTGCATTTCTGATATAAGCTGAAGGATGCAAGCAGGTATTTTGAAAAGCATCTGTTTGCATCTAAGTCATGCACTCCAAGAGTGTTATGTGACTATTGTTACAAAGTTTATTGGAAAAGCAGTGGGAGGACTTCTACCACCAGTTGAGTTACTTGAATAGTAGAAGGGGCGAAGCTTGCACTGTTTTCAAATGAATAGGGCCAAAACTCTGCCCACTTTGCTTGGGCCTGCTATTGTATGGTGAAATTGAAAATAGATTCTGAAAGTGTTTGTAGTGAAAGATACATTTGTAGGATTTGTTGCATTTTATACTTTTCCTTTTTAAGTAAAAACAATATAAAGACCTTATTCAGCACAGAATAAATCTCAGTTTTGTTGCACTGATTCTATAAAACTAGGCTGCTCTGCTCTACATTTTCCTTTAAACTGTTTATATTACCTAAAATGTCATTCCAGAGAGAGTTTGGCTTAGGACTGCAGTGAAAGCCATTTTATTCCATGTATGGACCTGGTCTCCCAAAGCTATTTTAGTGAGTAGCTAGAAAATATTTTTTAGTGAGCCATAATTTCATTTGTGTTTATGTGCATTGGCCAGTTTAATGAGAGAGCTATGCTGTTCTGCAATTCTGCTCTGCATTGTTTCAGGGAAAAGAGGAATTTATAGGTGCAGGCTAGGGTTATGTTTTTTTTTAAATGCTTTATTTAAAACCACATCTTGAAATCACTGTGTTCTCAGTTTAGCTACTGAGGAATGAAATCCTTCTGTGCCTAGAAGAGGCTCCGTTAAAAAAATGACATCCCCTGTTGGTGTTAAACAACATTGCCTTTAACAGAACCAAGCCATTTTTAAACTGTTGCAGGCATTGGTTTTAGCTTTCACATCTCTGCCTTCAGAAACTCATTAATTTCTCTTGTTAGAACACAGTCATAGGCAAGTGAAGAAGATCTGCTGGTTCAGCAGTGGAATCAAAAGTCTTTGTTTAAGCTTTTATGCTTGGGACAACGTCGTGGCAGTTCTGCAGAAGCCTGATTTAAGGGTGAGGTATAGAATGGTGGTGCTCTGCAAATGGCAGCTGGGTATTTGCTCACAGGACAGCTTCCCTTAGGGTGGATCCCCAAAGGGTGGTAAGAAGTATATTTGTTTGACTGTATTTTTAATTTGGCATTATGCCACGCTGAAGAAATTATTTTGAGTCTTTTTATGTTTGAGACACCATTTGGTGCTTGCTCAGAATACTCCCTGGTAATAATTGATAAGACATGATCTTTTAACTTGGAGGAAATGTTATAAAAGTTGTGTGCATATATAATTAGAAATAGCAGTCTTTTATGCCACTGAATACTCCTTAGAAAGTGCAGAACCTGTATCTTCTCCTGCTGGAAGTAGCAAACAGTCATTCTAATACGGCTGGCCAGTTTCCTCCATATATATTCTAGAAAGTCCTTTATTCCTCTTCCAGGGGATTTATCTCTGGAATTAAAGGGCAAATTGCACCTTTGACAAGGCACGCAGCCTTTGCATTGAGACTACCAAATGCTGTCATCTATTGTTATAATCTTTATACTTTAAGGGACCTGGAGCCAGATTTTCAAAGGTATTTATTTCCTTAAGAGCCATTAGACTCTAAATGGGATTGCAGATTTGCCTAAGTAAATTAGACTCCTAATTCACACTTTAGATCTGATTAGGAGGTTTCATGTATCTCTAGGTGCCTAGGTACTTTTGTATAGCTGCCTGCTAGGAACTAGCCTGAAAGCATCTCTGAAGGCCACAAAACAATAGTCAGAACATCCTCGGCCGCGGCACAGGCCAGCTCCAAAATCTGAACGTCGAACTCTAGCTCCCTCCAGGAAGGAGCCATTCCCCAA
>JANZLP010000009.1:25386291-25396352 GCA_026930925.1 Chelictinia riocourii | reverse complement strand
TGACATCCAAGTCCTTACTCAGTTACTTGCTATAAAGCCCTGTTCTCGTTTCTTGCAACACGGCTATTTCAAGCGCTTTGAAAACACGCAAAAATAAAGTTGCTCAGTCCAGTCTGGGCTAGATGGGACAAGCCAAAAAGAAAAGGGAGCTGCCGGTGGGGCGGAGAATCAGACCCTGGCCCTCCTTTTGCAGTGTAGGTGAGACTTCAAACTTCTACGAGGTTAGGTGGGATTCCAGGTGATGTGCTCTGAGGTTTATGTGCCATCCTTCAGTGTAAATTGTACAACGTGCCTCCTTCCTTTGTCCTTGAAGCCAACTTGTCTTGCGAGGGATACAGGCTTCGCATTGGACACATCGTTAATGCCTATCCTAGGCTAGGACCCAAGAGGTCTTATCCAGGCATATGTTTCCATTCCTGTTGTTTTTCTGCCTTTTTTTAGTAATTTTTCTGAAACAAGGTTGCAGCGAACACAATGCGTAAAGAGGGAGAACACTTGTATTTTTTAATTACCCTGATATTGGAGGGTAAGGATTTGCTGAAGAGGTCTGGCGTGCCCTGTTGTCCACCCATGGGTCTATCCCATAGGCAGCAGAGTGAAGTCTGAATTCCTGCTGCAGCTGGATATGTTTCGTGATTCTTTGTTGCTTTTCCTTGGTTAGCCAGATTGATCTAGATTTCATGAGGTGTTTACTTTGGTGTCTGTTACGCTATTAATTACCTACTCAGGTATTCAGAGAAAAGCTGTGTGTCAATGTGAAGCATTATACCTGCATCGGCATTGTATTTGTCACTTTCTGCAGGTCTAAGAAGTTATGTATTTCATATAAAAGAAAAAAAAAAGACATTAGGGTAATTTTGGGGTGTTGTCATAATCCGTAACATTGTTGGATTGTATTTTTGTGTTTTTAGCAGCTTAGCTTGCAGTTTATGTTGTGGGCATGTATTATACATAATTTAAAAAAAGTTCCTTTAATCAGACTTAAATGTATTACCTTTGAATTTGATCTTGTCTTATAGGAAGAAAATGCAAATACAAGCATATATTTATCTTTTCAGTAATTTATCTGCTTAAAGAGGTGTTCTCATGTCTTTTACCATGCTTACTGTATTTTTTGATCCCTCTGACACTTGTATAGTCTTTTTCAAAGAGTATACTTTACTGGAACTGAGCAAAGTGATTCAGTGCATGTTTGCAACCTATAACATAAAATACAGATTTAATATTTTAATTAATTTTCAAATTCATTCCATCTTCTTAGCCAAACCTTTACATGAAACAGAGATCATCAGTGAACTATCCACTATATAAATTTCAGTCTTTTCACATTGGAGTCATTTATGAAGAATTCAGAAGTATGAATGGTTCAGTTCATTTTCTATGTGTTATATATTGTATACAATAATATGTTTAATATTTAACATCGATCCGAGTGAAGTATTTCTAATGGCCTCAGGCCTTTTTAAATCTTCATTGACTAACTGATTTTTTTTTTCTCTTAATTTGCAAACTTTGCTGTCCCTATTAATCTCTTCTTGAGAGAGATTACAGAATTTCTAGGTTTTCACATGGTTTGTTTCATGGATTGGTTGGGGACGTTTTTCCATGGGGAAGGTCATCGAAGTGCTAGCATGTTGCATTTAGTATTCTGAGCAGACCCTTCACAAATTCTTGTACAAATTCAACTGCAGTGTAAGCAAAACCCTGGATTGCTGAAAAATGGAAAAAAATGTTTCTGTAGCTGTACTACTCATTTTAGGTAAGAAGACTGTGGAAGGGGCTTTAGTCTGAAAATGTCATTAAAATCTCGTTCGGAAATACTGCATGCTTACGTACTTGGATATGCCATGTCTTGAAGTGAAATCTGATGTGGATGTGGACAGTGTATGATCAAGCCTAGTGAATTTTAGTTCATTAAAACTCAAAATAGGTGCTATGGTATCTTTTCATTTCAGTTAAATGTATATAAGTGTTTTTTCCGTGAGGCTTATGGGTTGTGTTTAATGTCCAGAAGACTTCTAAGACGGTAGACAGTTATGTATTTTCTCAAGTGCGAGTCATTTTAAATGACATCAAGGAAAATGGAAAAGTGTTTCTTTCTCTGTGACCAGGACCTGGGTAACAGGATCTGCAGTTCTTTTCCGTTCTGCCTCTTCTCATCCTTGGATTCACTATGCTACAGCTATAGGATCGCTGTTGTAATTCAGAGGAATACAAGTTGTCAAATGGTTGCTCATGTCCACGTCAGCCAGCTGTGTGGTCTTGCTCAATACTTGCTTTTAGTGGCCAAACCTTCCTTTCAGTGGCAATAAAAAAAAAAAAATAATCCATGTTCTACAGTAATTAGTCTTTGTAAAAACACATGCCACAAGCTAACTAATTCTCATAGTGTATTATTTTTTATATTGCTTTAAAGTTAGGTAGGTTCCTTTTGTTTATGGTATGGGGCAGTATTTCTTCTGGGAACTGCCCCAACTTGCACTGGAGGAGGGAGTCTATTTTGGGGGAGTATTTCTCCTCTATTGCCTTCAACCTGTTGTATAGTTTGCTGTGAATGTCAAAGGTAGTGGCCAGCTTTGTCTCATGTACACTAGAAACCAATTAAGTGGGGACGGGACACGTACTGCCACAACCACTTAAATTGGTCCTTGCAGATCCCTGTAATTCCCCTTCTCATGTGAGTTCTAGAATTATTTGGGAACAGGCATGTTCTCTTCCATCCCTCATAGTCCCACAGATCACAAATTCTTTGAAGCTCTGCCGCCATGGAGAAAAAGAAAACATGCTTATATCTTTAGCTGGGTAACTAGTATATTCTCCCAGGTTATAGGAAATGTGGAATGAATAAGCAAGTCGTAGAGAGAAGTGAAACTTAGGTCTCTTTCCTGTATGAGTACTTTCACTTCCAGGAACTAGTTCCCAACAGCTGACAAATACATCTAATAAACTTCACTCACCTTACTCATTTGCAGAACATGTCTTCTTTACGGCATTTTCTTTTATCCTACCTCAAGACAGCAGGATTCCTTGGTCAGCAGGATTCTGAAGCACAGAGAGGATCCCTGCGTTTAACATAGTTCTGGATTCCATTCCAGGGAACAAGTGACCACAAGATAAGAAAACAGAATTAAGAATTACTTTATTAGACCTAGTCCTAAGTGACTTAAAAAATGTTTTCCCTGGCTCTAATGCAGCCTATGAACATACACAGCAATTTTACACTGATCTGATTGTTTTTCAAAAAGAAACAAAAGGAAAGCAATGATTTGTTAACAGACGGATATTCTGTATAGACTTTAGATTTCTTACAGAAGTATGATAAGCTTTACAATTCAGATTTGGAACCTTAACTGCAAATATAAACCATTATCTTCAAGGGAAAGGGGAAGAAATGTCATTCTCTTACAATTTACTTTGTGATAGGAAAAGCTCTCCAAAGATAAGTTAAATTGAAAATCAAGGTGCATTTTTGAAAAGACAAGAAAATGCAAAAAGATTATCGTCTCCATACAGTTAAATGTTAAGCTTTATGGTTATTGTAATGCCTAGTGTTATCAAAGTTTTTCCAACAATGAATCCTATAGTGAAGGGTGAAACAGGCCAGTATTGCTCACTGGGTTTCTCCTAATACAGTGCTGTTCAAGTATGCAAGCTGCTTAGAAAAAAAAAACAGGTAATGGCAACAATAAATTTCCTCCTGTGCTCAGTATCAAGTCCCAAAAGTTCTACCCAACAGCTTCCATTTCTTCAACCGGTTCTCCAAACGCTCCCTCTCTGGCCATTTTCTAAGATACTTCCCTGCAGCACAGATGATCAAATAATAGATATGCAGGTCTTGGAGATGACCCCAGCTGATGGGGACAGCCTAATGGGTCAAAGGACCGGGGATTATGGAACTGGGTTAATGCCTAGGGTACTCATTAGCACACTAATGAATAACTGGAGAAAATGTAATTTCTTCTGTTGGAGAAGATGTATTTTGGTAAAGAAAGGAACCATACAGGACTGAAAGTCAGACCATTTATTTTCCTAGGCAGCTAAGGATTATTTTTTCTAGCTTCATCAACATTATTGGCAAGGAAAACAATGCATACCTGCTGTGGCTATTGGAATATACTACCACTTGTTAAAAATGTTAACAGAGCACCTGTGAACTGGATATACTATCTGTGTGCCATGGACATGAAAACAATATGTGCCAGTGTCTGTGCACAAATCACTACACCACTGCAGTGTGTTTCAGTGTTCACTGGTGCACTGCATACAGCCTTCAATATAGTCTTCCCGCTATACCGTCCTTGTCTCAGAACAGCAAGTCAAAAATACTCTCTGGTTTCTGATTTACTGTGTGTCAGTTTGGCACTGATCCTTGGACTGCTCACCACAGACTCAAGGGCCTATCCCAGTAAAAATCACTTCATATATATATTCTGCCTTGGAATTAACTTCTGGACCAGGCTGTCATGTATCTCAAAGCCACAGCACAAGCAATATCCCTTAACCTTCTTAGGGATCACTCTACCCACTCTTAACGTTGCACAGGCCAGCTGCCCTGTCCTCATCCTGTGACAGAAAAACACTCTCTGTAAGACAATAAATACAGCTAACCACACAGCTGAACAGCACATTCCCCTTCCTTAGAATCAAATATGCTGAACAAAATTCTCAAAATAAAACCTTCTAGCCAGCAGCAACCCTACAGATTTTATTAGAGCAGCAAACAAGGGCTTATTCTTCCATAATTTATAGATAAAAAGGAAGAGAAATCACTGCTCTAGATACCACCAGGGAGCTATTAGTAGCAACACAACTCCACTAGTGTTCTGTAAGCTTCAAATTCTGAACCTGTGAATGGACTTCCAAATGTAAGAGGAGCAGCAATGAGTCAGAGTGAAGTTTTTAGCTAGTTACTGACAAAACAAACTTAAGAGGAGAACCTAGGTTAATACATTCATGGGTACAAAGATTTATTTATTTGTTTACTAAATAACAGGAAAGAAGCTACCAGGAAACAACAGATACACCAACAAATCTACCATCTGGAAAATTTTTACTTTGAAAAAACATAAACATGTCACTTATCATACTACTGGTTGGGTAACTTTGTTTTTTACTAGAGAGCTAAATTAGTTCAGATCACATTAGTTCAGAAGACCTATATGTAGATTATACTCAAAACAAATCCTATATTTGACTACTAAATTTGCAGAAGTTAAGTTACACACTGGGTGCATTCTAACTGTGAAAATGGTACTAGGGAGTCTACCTAAAGGAACTCCAAGAAGTTGTAAGACAAAGATGAAAAGTATGTAGAATAAGACTCCAGGGTGATAATTTTATAATCACTAAGTTTCATTCCCAGGAGCATCACTAGAAACACTGAAAATTTTCAAACATAATACAACAATAATAATTGCCTGGAAAAGACTATAAAGTCTCACAGTGCAATAAAAAAAAAGCTTATTCTCCTTTCCTGCTGAAGTGCAATGCCCTTCAAAGTAACTGAAGTTAAATAGTTTCTAATCAACACATTTTGAGAATATGACACCAAATGTTTTTATTTTGAAGTCAGTACCACCAGGATCTTTTTGATCATGCTGGAAAGGAAGTCTGAAATTCTTTTCAGAAAACTCTGCCTACAAATACTTTGCTTTTAAAGCAAGGCTCCAGTCCTGCAGTTATCTGACATCACCTAGTTTCAGGGAACATGGTATTTCAGCTCCGAAATACGTACGTTAAAGTGGTTTTCTAGTCATACAATGCAGAGAAGAGCAGTATACCAATCTCTAGCAATTTTTTTCTCCCAAGAAGGGAAGTCCCTGACAAGAGTATTATTAGCTCACTTTCTATATTTACAGCGGAGTACTACAGAACCTCACAGCAGTACAACTCAGACTGCTCTCCACGCAGCTCTCTCTCCATCAACATTTATAGCCTCAGTGTTCAGCCTGAAAAAGCTTTTCTTCAAACACCTCTGGTTAGAATAATATTCCAACAGACAATTCAGCCGTTATTCACAAAAATCTGTGGAGACTTGAGGTCACATCCTAGTGCTTGAAACAATAAGGTTTTGGAAACCGATCCAATTTCAAATAGACTTCAGCTGTGCACATTTGACAACCAGACAAAAAAATTGCTGCAGACACATCCATAGCTCATAACCTGCTTATTCTCAGCATAGCGACCAACTGCCCAACTTCTTTGGCAGTCTGGCTGCTCAGTCACATCTAAACCTAGTAAGGACCTAGGAAAGTGTTTGCTTTCAACAAACTGGAAGAGTTCAGCCCTCATGTATCTTCTGGGAATCAAAAAGTCTTCCAACATCATAAGAAACCAAGTATTGAGAGTTTAAGCACAGCTCATTTTTGTAAGATGGTAACAATCACAGCCATGCTTCTTTGCAAAATGCTTTGCAATTACAAGTGTAGCCATGATTTGATGACCAAAATTACCACACAAATACCTGGCCTCTGGAGCCATTAATTTAGCAAGAAAGAAAAGATGCACTCAACAGGATCTTGTGAGTGCTCCTTTCCATGACTGTTTCTAAAGGTGGAGGAAGGAAAAGCTGCAATGCCTAACCTAAAAGAAATTTTAAGGAATCAATAAGCTCTATCTTTACTTGAAATAGAAATCTGAAACTGTAGAACACACTGCTGTTCAAGGTTTATCCCCAAGACATTCAAGTAGCTGAGTATCTGGCCATGCCGGTCTTTCACCACAGCTGAACAGAAATTTATCATCAGGGAGAGAAGTGAATTGCAATGAAAATAAAACTTTTCCAATTAATGTATCATTTTAAACCTAAGTGATTATAATGCTTGTTTCTACATAAATTGCTACATCATCATCATGTTTCTCTCTCCTTCACCAACACACCTATCTCACGTTTTTATATTCAGATCAAAATCAAACCTACATTCTGCAAGTTATCACCAATTCAGAACTATTTCAGAGTTCAGCAGATTGAATCTAGGCAGAACCAAAGCTAAGTAGGCATTAAAAATATCTTGTGAAATGCTGAAATTCCACTTTATAGATTTCTAACAGTTTTAGACACTAGGTAGTAACTTACAAGATTATACTTTACAAGTTTATATACACAAATATATATGACGTTTTCTTTTTAAAAACACTTAGCTCATACTTTGACAAGCAACTTCAAAGACCAGCCTGACAAAACAAACTGGAATTTTGTTTGTATTTTTTCAGCTACCTGTTAAGTTTATGATACTGTAGTTGATTTGTATGAAGTATTTCACTAGGGTATAAGCACTCACTGTTCATCAGTGCACATTTAATTATACGTTATTCAGTGATTATAAAAGGGTTTCAAGTGCCTTCACAAAGTAATATGCCCTCTACCCTATAACAGGCTTACAAAATCCTAACTATCTGCAAGAAAGCACCATGATCTGGAAAGTTGAGGCTAACAACTTATAAAGGCTGTTTCAGTGGATATAGAAACAAAGAGATGCCAGTATTTCACATGATTTTTCCATGTAATTGGCAGGGGTTAGCTACTTCAAACTTTTCAAGACAAATACTAGCACAAATAACTGACCCCTATACAGTACTTGAGGCATTGCTAGAACTTAAAACCACTCACAAACATCAAAAGATAGGTGAATGAACAAATGTTTTACTCATACCATCTTAGCCAGCAGCTAGTCACACAACTTGCTCCTTTCCCACCCTTCCACACTTACTTTCCGCTAACTCAGACATTAGTATTTTAAATTTTATTGAGACAGTGTTGCACTAGAATATTATCCTCAGGTTGGTAATGGCTGCCATCAAACAGTTCAAAGACCTATGGACAATAATGGAGATGGATTTTCAGATGACAGAGCACTGTTCCCTATTCCAGTTTTTAGTGTTTCATTTTCTTTTGGTGCATCAATGCCTGGAATATCCCCAGAAACTTTGAATACATTAAAATGCAAAGTTCAGAAGTCACAAAGGTAACCAAAAGGCAAGCAAAGAAATGCACAAAGATGTGAACATAGTCTCAAGTCCACTCAGCCAAAAATAAATTAAAATCTTCCTATATAAAAGAAAGAATTTAGCATTTTCACATAAAAGTTCTCTTGGGGCTTTTTTGTGTTATAATTCTCAAAGGCATTGAAGACAGAAGCCAGAGGATCAAACAAAAACCCACACTTCCTGTGGATAATCATGTTTTACCACAACTTGTGGTTTCTTTAATACAATGCAAATAAAAGGTAAGAAACTTTAGTATTTTAAGAAAGTTTCCTGTACCTTTAGGAGATCCAGAGAGTGAAGATTTAGATTTAGTTCTGAATAGGATATTTATGATGGAGAATGCCTAAAAGGAAAAACAGAGAGTTAGCATTCTGCTTCCTAAAGCTATAAAAAGATCTTCTCTAGTAAATGCCTCACCACTACAATGAGTTTGCCTCATCTGTTTGGATGACAAGAATTTGTATGACCATTAAATTCTCACTGACAGACTGCTTAATGGAGCTATGTCTTTCCAAGCAGAAATTCCAACCTGATCCAAGAATCTTCTTTCCTTACTCTTTCCCCAAACCCAAATGATTTTTCTTATACAAACAGTGGAATCTCACAACAGTGCTCTTTGCAGGGTTGTAAGAGTCACTTGCAAACTTTCCTTCTGTAGTAAGGGCTTCCAGTTCTGTCGAAGTTAACCTTCATCCTAACAGCCCTAGAGATCAACTACTGAAATTAGACCCAGACCTTAATTCACAAAGCCAAACCAAAAGCAAGCCAATAACCTGAGAAACTCTGGCAGCTACTAACTGCAAAACTCTGATACAAATTTAACCATTTGGCTGCATTTCCAGTCTCATGATTTCACTCATAAATAGGCATATAAAAAAATCAACCTAGATAAAACCATTTTAGAATAAAATTGTTTCAGTAGCAAGTATGAAACCTGTCACTGCATGGACTGCTCTAAATGGAAACCAAAACCTATTTTATTCTGCTTACAAATATAGCACAAAGTGTTTAATCCTTCTTTTCCATGACTAAAGCCAACTGCACGCAGATGCTAGTAACGTTACTACCAGCAACAAAATGGGTAAGATCTCAACTTTGATTAAGGTTAGAAGAGCATGTAGATAAACAAGCTCTTGAATTTACTTCAGACAGCCATTTCAAAATCCTACAATGAATCTTAGAACGATAACCAGTTATCTTGGGGGAGTCGTGCAGAACAGATGAGGATACAGAGCCTGGAAAAGGCAGACATCGTGCCTATTTTTTTATCTGGAGAGTGAAGAAGGGAGACAAGAGGATTACAGTCCTATCAGTTCAACTTTTCTTCTAGCAGTTTTTCTGAAGGCTTAATTAAGCACCTGGAAAACAAGGAAATGGATAATACTCTCAGACGAGACCAAAACCAAGTTGTGTAAAGACACCCGAATTTTCTCCAGCCATCTCTGGTGGTCTAACCAGGTTCAAAAATGAATCACTTGATCTAAGAAGAAATAATTCACAGCTGGTATGTTCCTTAGTGTCTTTGCCAATCAAAACATACAGCTTGCCATTTACTGGCAACATGGTTATATCATGATTCAAGCCACTTGGCTCTTCTGTAGGTCCCTCTGGCATGTAAAAGAAAATTCACACCAGTGAAGAAGAAAACCATCAAGTCATTAAATATTTATTTGAATATTTAAATCTTTGGCTGCAGAGAAGTGTCTAGGGAGAGTTCCATATTTAATAACGGGACTTACTGAAACCACGTCTGCAGACAGCACTCTTGCAATTTGCTGACGCATTTGTTGAACACATCTCTGTAAAAGAAAGGTGGAAATCTGTATTACAACACACACTAAAATATAAAAAAATCCTTTCTAATTTGGAACTGCAAGGTGATGCTGGTGGAACAGGAAATCAAATTGCCAATGATATCACATGTGGTGATGAGGAAATTATTCTCCTCTTAGTCAGACAAACTCTGGGTAATAAGCTGGAAGTCAAATGCAATGATCCAGAGGTTGACTGGAATTAGAGTGTCACCTGTCATGTCTCACACATTGAGCATTTTCAGACTTCAACAATCCATGCTT
>JANZLP010000009.1:24885993-24897667 GCA_026930925.1 Chelictinia riocourii | reverse complement strand
GTACTGCACAATTTTAATACTAAATTATCTTTTCACAGAAAAAATCTGTGTGGTCAATTACAGTGTATTAAAGTTCCGAACACCATTTTCATATTACATTACAAACAGGTTTTTTGCATTATTTCTTCACTGTAGCTTTACTGTTTCATCAAATATAACCTCACAGTTGAGAGCTACAAAACTGGTCTGAATTGGAAAGAATATACAGGAGATATTGATATTGGGATCTGTTAGGCTAAATATATGTGTTAATCATCTGTGTTCTATTATGCTTATCTTTCTATGGATTTTTGGCTAATTTTCCAGGTCCAGAATATTAACAGGGTTTTTAGCATGCATGGATTAGGTTATTATATTAGGGATAGGATGGCTAAATGGGTGAAACCGAAGAAATACTGTAAAAAGCTGTTGTCTGTGGAGTTGTAAATACTTTCCAATAGACATGTTGCTGCTTACTCTGCTAAGGCTCAATGCAGCAAAAGCACTGGGCCTAGAGAAGTGGATCATTCTGTTTGCTTGAATTCATGGGTGGCTCTTATTGCTCTAGGTCAGTTATTAATGAGGAAAAGAAGGTTAATGGAAATAGGAGATGCTGACAGTCCATCATCTATCTTTGTGTGAAACCCATGTAATATCAGATGAAAATAGTACTTGCATCATGCTGATTACAAAATCAGATGCTTTCAAACATATCTGAATTTAACTGGAGAATTTTTTAGTATATGACACAAGAGAGTGTAGCTATAAATAATGGATAGATGCACAATGCATTAATGTGACTGTCTAATTTCACTAGTTAAAGATTAGAGATGGCTCAACATGCAAGCTGACGCTGTTTCTGAACAAGCTACTATTGCCCTTCTCATACAGTATATCCAAGCTTGAAGGGTGAATTTCATCCTCATTCTCTTTTTTTGTTGTTCTGTAAACAACCTAAGAAAGACAGTGCCTGTACTCTAGTGACAAGAATTCCTCCTTATCTGCTGATTTTTTGTCTTATTTGTTTTATTGAAAAAGCTGCACCATCAGTATGCAGTCAAAGAAGGATCAGGTTAAATACCAGGAGATGGGGTAGAAAAGACACAGTAGAAGAGGCGCTACAGGACTGGTCTCTTTGAAATAGGCAATTAACTGTATGTCCCCATTAGTGCAGTGCAATGAAGATCTACAGAGCAACAGAGCTGGTGCTGTGGACCTGATGTCCACATCGTATTTTGGGGGGGTTTCACTTAAGGCTAACTCAAGTCTGGTCCCCTGGACAGAATGCTGTACTGAAACAAATTGCATAGGCTGTTAGGGTGCATCTTTTGATACAGCTCTATCTGAAAGGAAACTAATTTGCACGCTTCATGATGCAAACAAAATAATGGTAAGTTAGGATAATTGGGAGATCTACTTGAAAAGCAAGCTGGTCTGAACTAAAAGTGCTAATGCAGATGGGCTTTTCAGGTTATTCTTTACCATACATTTCTGCATCTTAGTTATCTGTGCTTCCTTGTCTCAAAAGGAGAGATGGGCTGGAGTAAAGAAGCATACTTCTTCAGTCAGTGAGTCAATGCCTCTTGAATATGCTGAATTTCAGAGCAGCCTTCCTGAACAATTCCATAACTGCACAAACAATAGAGTGTTTTGATCTGTCTTATTAAAGAAATAGGTCTGAGCAGTCACCTGAGAGCTGGACCTCCATTTGCCGTAACCAGCATAATGTTAGAGTGGGTAGGGCAAATAAGAATAATGGTGATGAACACAGAGCTTGCAAGAATGGTTTACATTTTTAATGTATGTGATGTCTGGGCAGTTACTGCAAAATGAATATAACTAATAGCAGACGGAATACACATGTAAATCTACAATGATAATTACTAGGATATGACAAAAAACTGGGGAAATCTAGCATGTAGAGAAAAAGAGATTTACCATGGCTGTTTGGGTATAGGTAGCCACTTTTTATTGTCTTATTCACCTGTATCCTTGGAGTGGCTTTTATTCGGTGCATTTCTTTAGAAAGCAAAAGAATTGGGCTTAATAACCATGAACTGGAATTGTTCTAAACATTTTACCATATACTACTTTTTGCTATTCACACAGAAGGAATTATGAAAATTCATGTATAATTTACATCACTTTCTTAGAATTATCAAATAGTAATACCCTGCAAATGTTGTAAATCACTAAATAGGGAATAGAGAATATTTATAAAGAATGTATCATAAGCAAAAATGTTTGATTTTTGTCAAAGATATTGCTTAAGCAATTGAATATTTAAAAAGAATTAGTGTAATAAGTGAACTATTGTGATCAAATATGATTCCAAGTAACTTTTGAAGAGCAGAAGAATAAATTGAATTTATAATCTGTTTTTACCAAAGATTTATGTATATAAATACATAAATACATTTCTATTTGCAATACAAATTCTACACAATATAATCTGAAGGCCTAAGCAAAAATTAACCTAGAGTACAGAGCATAAATTAAAGACATGCTACTAAATCATAATTTATAAAAGAAGTTACAGCCTAAACACATTTAAAGAAAGAAAGATTAAAAAACTGCAATTCTTCCAGGGACAGCTGTGCTCCTATGTTTTCATCATCAATTTCTAGCATTTCAAAAAGACTGAAATATATTTTCAGTATTGTACATTATGGAGTTCCCTATTTCACTTTGTGATTCATTCCAGAATCTTCAATAGTTTTCAGTTGTCCTTTCTTGGAATAATAATGTGCTGTCCAAATAATAATTTTCTGTTTCTCCAGGGATTATTTTATACTTCTGCTTGCAATAGAAAATGCTTCTTGTGAATTTACAGGGATAACTTGTAACAGCATAAGCACCTTTATACTTCTGGGGAAAAAGATGGAATAATATGACCTTAAATAAATCACCTCTTAGACAACTTAGGTAAAAAATACTGTCTCCCAATAAGCCTCTGTAAGTCACACTTCACTAGCTACAAAATTTCTACATGTCTACTTCAAAATCAACTAATTTCAAGCACATTTTAATTACAATAATGTAAAAATCAAATATTTGGTCATACCTAAAGCTCTGTGAAATGACCAGAAAGGATAAATGTTTTGCCTTTAGAAGTCTTTAAAATAATAAATGCAATCTGATTTTCTACCACTCTCTCTTCTATAATAAAGCTGCAAGTTTTTAAAACTTCTTTATACTTTTGATTGACCAGACAATTTCTCCCTGCTCTTTCCTTTCTTCTTCTTCCCATACATGTGTTTTATATATTGTATCTTAAATGTCAATTAATTTCTACCCTTGGAAAATTAGAAATAAGTTTACAATAGCATAGACAAGAAAATATGCAGAAAGTAACATACATTTTGAAGTGTCAAATCACTGATGTTAGTTGAAATTGCTCTCAGCCAGTCAGCACTCTCCTGGGCTGTATAAAACTGAAGTATCCCAGTACTAACTCCATCGAGTGCCAGTACTTCAAATGCATTAGATCTGCAGTAAGAAGAAATATATCCGTAAAGGAAGATACGTCAATTTTCTGAAACTGCCCAATATTTCTCAGTGCTCCAGTGATTTTTAAACCTTTTGATAAGTTTTGAGACTTAACTTTACAAAGCAAAAGAAAGGCAACAAAAAGAAGGATAATAATGGGCAGTACCAGGAGCAACACATACCATAAGTACTTTCTCTGTATCATTTACTTCCCTTGAGTATACATATTATGTTCATAATTACTGAACTTAAGGTAGTATATTCAGGAAGTATGCATTAGATCTTTTTGAACAAACATAAACATTTTTTAAACCAAAATGACTATTTCATTTATTGCATTTTGGTTTCATTTACTAGGAATGTATTAAGTTGCAAAGAACTGCCTTCCCTAGCTTTAATTTCTTGTACTCCTATACTCTTCTACATAACATTCTAAGCAATGTTTCCTTTAAGCTCTTTTATGACATAGGAATTTGGAAAATGTACTTAGAAGCTTCTTTAAATAATTTTTGATCTAGGGCTCTTTCCCAAAACAACAGTGACACATGCTAATGTGTAATTGCATTTTATTAATTTTTTATGCATCTTTTACATGTTTATAGCAACTTTATTCTGCAAATGCCGATGCTTTCCTTCTTATCTGCAGTAAATTAGGCACCATGTATGTACCTCTGAAATGTCCCGCATTTGAATGCTGGTGTGATATGCTTTTTTAACTATGAGATTTTTCAATAGGAACGAACAACAGAAGTTCATTAAGTACTGGCATGGAAGTACAGTGGTCTAAATTTAAAACGTGACATGCAATAGTTTCAGCAACTAAACTTCAGAAAGCTACCTAGATTTTTTTAAGTGCCCATGAGTGTCATGAGAATTAGATTTTACTCATATACTATTGTGAAAGACAATTATAATTATCTGAATGATTGTGCATATGTTTATTTTGTATATAATATGGAAAATATCACTGCTGCCTTCTACAGTTACAAATTAGATATACAGACTTACATGCTACATCGCTTTCTTTTTGGTACTAACCTAGAAGAAAGCAAACTATTGAATCAAGAATACTGCTCCGTGAAGTTGCTGGGTTTTCCTGGGATTCTCTGATCTAAGATGAAGTCCTCTACTGCTTAATTTAAGATATATGTCAACATGAGCATTCAAAATGACACAGTCCTCATGACAATCACCCTTTAGATATTTTTAAACATTAATGAGGTCCCCCTCAGTCTCCTCTTCTCCAAGCTAAAGAGACCCAGCTCCCTCAGCCTTTCCTCATAAGGGAGATGCTCCACTCCCTTAATCATCTTGGTGGCTCTGTGCTGGACTCCCTCAAGCAGTTTTCTGTCCTTCTTGAACTGTGGGTCCCAGAACTGTACCTCAATAACAGAATAGTTGAGTCTATCTTTCTGAGACGGATAATGTGTGACTACAATACTACAATAAAAATGTCATTTAGTTGGGTATAACAGCTGTCTGAAACCTTGGCAAGTTTGCCATGTGTTATATAATGCAGGGCTTTCAATTTAGCTTTGCTTCCATCCACAGCTGGTGAATGGCATTGACGTTATGAATGAAATGAACACAGATTTATTTTTCCTTGTTTTTTTTTTAAATACCAGTGTATGTCATTATCCCTGTCACAGCCACCAACAGCTTGCACTATGATAGGTACCCTTGGTCTTTTAATAAGAAGCAAATGTATTACAAGTATTCCAAACACAATTTACAGACTTCAGTCTAGGAAACAGGAGAGAGAAGGAAAGTGAATTAACATTTATACCAGTTCTCCTTCTCACTTGTTTGCATAAATGCTTAGAGGGCCCTGCAGGTCTGATTTCAAGGGGAAAGATGGTTGGACAAGCAGGCAGTTGTCTGTGAGAGTAAATACAAGATAAGGATGGGAAAACCATCCACTGGGAATAGAAGGGAGGAGAATCATTGATGTGTAAGTAACCTGGACCATGCACTGGGAAACCAGGAATCACCATAGGCAAGCTGAAATCTGTAAAGAACTGATGAAAACAGGATAATCTTAACCAAAAAGGAAGAGAAGTTTGGAAAGCTTGGAAAAGAAAACCAGCTGTCCCTGCAGCTTTTCTTGTATCTAGAACAAGTTGATAACCTTCTTTTCTTGCATTGATGGAGCCATTTCAGATCCTTAAGTAAGAAGCAGGCAGTTAGAGGAAGTGATATCTCCTGGCCCTTGCCAGTCTAGGGAACAAAGGGCAGTACGTTCAGTGAGCATGCATCTGCCATTTAAGTAGAACACATGGAACTTATGGATTTGAAAGACTCAGCTTTGGAGAAAGGCAAAATAGATCTGCATGCACAGATGGATAGACAATATCTTTGTCACTAGCATGAGAATATGTGCATATCCAAATGCATTGGGCCTTTTGTATATTTGAAATCTAGAGCCAGGCTTTACTGTGAGCTTTGTGCCTTGACCCCATTTTATTACAAACTGAACCACTGTTGGGCAAGAAATAATTTAAGGACAGCCTGTGGATTATTACCAGTAGGATATGACAAACTTTAAAAGTTCTGAAAACATTAACTCTTCAATTTGTGCAACGTTCTGGTTTTGACCATCTCAGTTTTAATCATGACCAGTTACCATAACAGACTTCAAAACATAGTATGACACATGGGAATTCTTCCATCTAAGGCATCGGTGGGAGATGTGCAGGAACAACTCTTGGAACTATTAGATAAACAAAGCAAGTCAAGAAAAAGTCTGGCTTTATTTTTAGAATATTCCAAAATCTCTATGATATTACAAGTGAAGCCAAGACAGCTGCATTAAAACACAGACACAGCTGAGTGACAAAAAAAAAAAAAAAATTAAAAAAAAATAAATAAATCAAAAAAATGTTACTAAAACTTTATTGGAGGGATTCCTAAACAAGCATTGATTTCTAACACTGAATAGAAAAAATCAAAGCTGGATTTTAGTTTACAAAACCTATCTGTGATAAAATTCCAAACATTGAACAAATGTAACACTTCACAGTAATGAGCAATCTTTAAAGTCAAGGCAAATATTATGAAATTCAAACATTACCAGCAGTGATTGCAAAATTCTTTTTACCAATATGTATGCTAACTATGCTGGCCACATCATATGTACACATTTCCCATACATCTACAAACAGTTGTATATGTAGTATTAGTCAGCAAAAAACCCAAAACAAAAACCAAAAAAAACCCCAAACAGTGAAGACAGAAGGGAAAAGGGAGATATTCATCCTAATTTATTTGTGTCAGTGAAAGATTTTATAATAGTTTTTTATCACAGAAAAACCCTCACCTTCTGGGTCAAATAAAGCACAGAGTAAAAAAGTCAGAGGATACTATTTACCAGGCTCTGCGTATCTGATGCAGATGGCTTTCAATTTCACAACAAACCAACAATTAAAGCCAAATTTGTCAGAATTCTCTTTCTGGTTTATAAATTTATCTAATAAACCTGGTCCTACATGAAATAAATCTAGTTTTATTTATACCCTTCTATCAGAATGATCTAAATTCCAAATTTCATTCTACTGCAGAATAAGTTAAAGCTCTATGACTCTAGAAGCTCTAGAACTTCCTTCTGTAAAATGGCTCTTCAAAGTAGAAAGCAAAAATAAAACTGTAAGAATCAAAGAAAAAAATGTGGAAGTGCTCCAAATTTCAGAGTTCTGACAACCACATAATGAGCTGACTTGCTGTGCCAATTTTCATTGACAAGAAAATCCACCCTCCCTTACAATTAGAAAATAAATAAAAAAAAATAGAGGAGGGGGGGAGAGAGGGGAGAGATTCTTTTATATAATTTTATCATCATATGATTTTTTTAGTGAATAATTACATTTTTCCTTCTGGAAAATCTTCATATTTCAGACGGATGTTTTCAACCACTCTAGAAGATTTTTTTTTAAAATGTCTTGTATTTATAGATAACATGCTGGTTCCAAATACTTAGATAATGTTCTTAGATCTTGAATTCCAAAGGTAATAATTTTTGTTTATCAGATATCCCTTGGATATTTCTATGGCTCTTCCTCCAATATTGTCAACACTCTAGTTTGTCTTACAAACCCTAACAAATATAGCTATCCACATTTGATAGAGGTACAGAGAGAATTCAGGGATAGTTCAAGTTCAACTAGGCAACACACAAATTTAAACCCTGGTTAATTTCCTCCTCCCAGAACATTGTTCCTATTCTTCAATAGAATTGTAACAGTGAATGGGGATGAAGCATCCAAATTCTTTAAGCGGCTTCAAAGATCTCAGCCTGAAAAACTTAGAGTCATTTCTTCATAATCCTGTTAAATTACTCTGAACCCACAGATTTTTGTGTGTATTTCAAATAAAACAGAATACTGGACCTTAATTTTCAAGCAGATGCATTTTACCTGGAAACGGTCTGTAATAACAAGTTTTCTGGATAACATATCAACTTACAACATTCAGAGTTAGAAAATAATGATATACAGTATCTCAACACATCACAACACACTCTAAATAAAATTTACAATAGGGACAAACATACATAGAAATGCACTGTAGCATGCCAAGTCATGGCACACAGTTGCAACGTTCTGCAAGCACACTTGCAGATGCTCCTATTTAGCCACTTCATGCACAACTTCCTGATTGGCATACAGAAGACCTTGGCATGCAAACTGTTGAAAATTATTCCTGCTAACTACAACAAAACATATGACTCTTAACCTTTTTCCTATAAAGTAAATCTTATGGAAAAATGTTTCATAACATTTTCACAACCATCTCAAAAGAATCAGTAAGAATCATAATTACAGTTATTATTTGTAGCTTGACACCTGAAAAATTTCAAGAACATCTATTTTACTGTTGGATTAATGAAGGCACAGAGAAGCAGTTAATATAAAATCAAAATAAGCCAATGGAAGATTCCTAAGTGACTTCTTGATCACCTAAGGGCTGTACAAGTTATTAGTCCTCATTCCTTTCCCAGCAATAAATTATTCCTCAAAGGGTAAAAGGTTAACTTTAAGCTATCGTGTCCCTGACAAGGGTAATATCCTTTATGTAACCTCTTCAATTTGCCTATCTGTACCAGAAATGCTATGTGCATCACTGAAGTCTTTAAAGAGCAGGAATCCACAGAAAGTCAAGACCTAAATGATATATTTCCCTTCAGCCTGCAGATAAGTAAGACCAAGCTTTCTCAGCACAGGCTTAACAGTGAGCCATTTAACATTTATCCTTCATATCAAAACCAATATCAATTTATAGCTGGGACACAAAGATGAGAGCAAATAAAAAAATGTTTCAAGCATCTCCAGAAAAAAAGAAAGTTCTTGGAATGTATTTATTTTCTCAAAAAACTGTCATCAAAATATAAAGTCAAGGAGGAAAAGCATTGAACTATTGTAAGAAGTGAGTTGAAAACACGATTATGGAAGTGCAATATTTGACCAGGTGAAAACATTGTTTAACACCTTAAGAAGAGCTTCAACAAGTTTCTAAATATCCCACAGAAAAAACTTTATGAAAAAATGCATGTAAAACTGAGCAAGTACTGACAACTTTAATTTATAAAGTATTTTTATTTGTATTCTGAGAATTAAGAACTTCCACACTTTCACAGACATGTTTTGACTTTAAAAAATATCTTCTGGAGGAATAAATAAGATACAGAATACTTTCTTTATAATAATTTTCATTATAATGTTATTAGCTATTCTGTTGCAGAGGAGTTCCAAAGCTTAATAAATATGTGTATTTTTTAAATTTAAAGTTAAGAATAACTTTTTTGCTTCCAAATTAGTATTGGAGCTTTAAGCAAAATTCTGCATTAACTTTCTTCTCTGAAAGCTTTGCCATGACCTGTCCAAGAACATGATCAGAACTACAAGAAATTTATACGTATTGTCTGTGTACTACAGTTACTTAGAACAACTACATTAAATTATATTATATTATTTCAGCCATATCAGATGAAACTCACTCTAGAAGACTTGAATGATGCCAGCCCTCTAGGCAGAGGTGAGTTTTACCCCCTTCCAAGTCCCAGGCGATTTGCAGCACTGCAGGTTTCTTTCTTTATTTCAGAGCGATTTTAGTACTTGATACCTTCTAGCTGATTGCTTAAAGCTACTTGCTTCACAAAGCAAGAACAGGACAGGTAGCTGAGGAACTTCATTAAAGCCCAATCAGCAAAGACCAGAAAACATGTGTATCAATTAAAATAATTTCACTGGAGTTTCAGTGCTTAACTGAAACAGGTATGGAAAGAGGGTGTAGGGTGGAGGTGACAGCCAGAAAAGAACAGAAACAGCGTGTTCTGTTCTTTCTTCCTCGCAAATACCCTAATATCTTAATGCATGAAGATTATAGATGAGTCAATAAAATTTTTCCCTCCTTATATTTACCAGATAACATGTAGAATGTGTTTATACTGGAATTATTTGTCCCAAACAGCAGAAAGCACACCTGTCACATATAATCTGTGCTGCTGCAATGTGCTGTTGCCAAATGGTGTCGCTTTTAATATCATAGTATCATTAAATTTAAAATAAGTGCAATGTCAGGATACAACTGCTGGCCCCAGATGGAAAAATCCCTAGAACTGAGAATTTGCAGTTTAATTTCCAGAACACTCTTTTTATACACTCTAATTTGCTTTTCTTCTACAGATCAGAAAAATAGTAAGTGAGGCAATAACAACTTTGGACCAAAGACCAGTGTAAAATCACTGCATCCACCGAAGCCAGTGGTTAACTCTGCTTTGGTCTTCAGAGGAGTAGAAACTATGCTAGAAGTACTTATCAGAAGGAAATGAAGAAAGGGTACAAAACAGAAACTGATAAAATGACAAGCAATCTCTGAAAGTCTGAAATGAAACTTTTTCCAATGGGCTTAGCTTCTTCCACAAAATTTTTATCCTAAAATTCCTCATATGTCTTTCAATTATACTGTCAATAATAAGCAGAAGTGATATAAATCAGTTAGGAGGTTGACACAGAAGAGAAAATTCTTTCTTTTTGAAACTTGACAAAAACCAGAAGAAAACAGGCTGCTCCTAATAGGACCTGCAGGAGAGAACCATATTGCACTTGAGAGCATGGTGTACTTTCTTTCAGTTGATGTAAGCATCTGCCCTCTTTGACAGCCAGCTCTGGTAGCTTTACCACCTACTACAACTACAAAGGAGTTTTATTTCTTTATCTGTCAGAGAAAAGGCTCAATGTTTTTAGTGTATTTCAATCACATTTTGCTGACAATGGGCAGAGGAGAAAGCTAATATGCAAGACATAATTGAAGAACAATTTGTAATGTAACTTCCTGGTGAAGAGAAATCCTACCACACACATACCCATCTATGGAAATGGGTGCTGTTGAATCCAACACAGAATACAAACCCCCTCAACTCACATACCTTTTTTAACCTCAGATATCTGTATAATCTTGTTGAATTACGTTGGAAGCACATGTACATTTGTGAAGCAGCAAACTTTCTGTTGTACCACAATAGTACTTAATCAAACACTCAGGAAATATTACCCCACAGGTCAAAAAGCAAATGATAACACTCCAACTGATAGTACTTTTTTAAAGAGTTAACTCAGCCATGTTTCACTTCTATTGTTTTATGCACCACATGTTTGCTGTTAAATGAGCTAATAGAACTAATTTCAATTCTTTCCTAAACTGAGTGAAAAAAGGCACAGTATTTATCCATCTACAAAGAACAAAATCAAAAAAGGGAAAATGGCTGCCAGACTTTAAAAAGGGTGAAGAAAACAACACCAAGCATATAAAGAGGGCAAAACCCACTGTAAAATATGTCTTTAAAATGGGTTTGGGAAAAAATTCTTCTATTTTTTTTCTAAAGAAAAAGCTTATTCTGCACATTACCCCTGTAAACAATACAGCAGTCATGGTAATGTACTTATTTCCCCATATGATGTTCCTTTCACTGGGATTTGCTAAAACTCTTAAAATGTGTTTGACTGTTTTACTGTCAAATTGTCCTCCGTCAATTGTTCTCTTTGCAATGGTTCACATACTCAGCAGTCTGAAGATTTATTTTGCCAGTGACACAAACCAGCAGCAGAACACTCCCTGCTGACCTAAAAGAACCACTTGATCCCATAACATATGGGTGTATGTATAGGAACAGTAAGGCTAGATACTCTGGACCTACAGTTAAAGTGAAACAAAC
>JANZLP010000009.1:24772849-24784693 GCA_026930925.1 Chelictinia riocourii | reverse complement strand
CTCCAAATTCCGAACGTCGGGCTCTACCTCCGTCCTGGAAGGAGCCATTCCCCAAAACCTCGCCTTGTCCTCACCCCCACCAAGAAAAATGCCTATGTATAGAATATACTCTAGATACGTATAATACATGTGACAAGCAATTATTACAAAACCTTGCTAGTGTTAGTTGAGCTTCTTGTGTTATTTGTCTTAGAGAGTAAAAGTCACAGTATTTACTCTTGAAATGTTTTAGGTTTTTTCCCCTCAAATTCATACAGAGGGGGGAAAAAAAAGCAAGCACTAAACCAACAGGGACATTTGAACTCACATATAATTTAAGTAGTGTATTTTTCACTCGTTCTTTTATAAAATCACTAAGAACAGGATATCCGGAATAGCTGTAAATAAATCCAATGCTCCCACCTACATTGAGGAAATTACACTAATATAGAAGTGCCACTTGTACCAAGACAACTTGATCCAGTCATAAATTTAGATCATTGAAATGTATAAGATCCACACACTATGTGGAGAAGCAAAGTGTTGGTGGAATGGATATTTGTCACCAAGTCTGTCCTCAGATTCTCCAGTTTTGCTGTCTAGAACAGCAGTTTTCAATGTTTTCAGTCTGTGAAAGAGTAAGACTATTTGCAGGAGCTGCACACCCAGTAAAAATACATTTGAGTTTCATAAGTGAACTGAGTTTCTCCCAGTTACCTTTCCCTCCCTTGGACAACTTAGTGAATGTCACATCTGGAGAGAGACTTTAAAGAAGACAGATTTTGCTAGCCAACAGGGCCATTCATAAAGGTGTAACAGGGTACTGAGTCAGAGTTAACGTTTCAATGGAAGAATCCCTTTGATGAGACAAACCACACACTATACCTGACCAGAAGAAAGATGAATAAGTGTCTAAGTATTACAATAATATTTAAAGGAAATAAGACAGCGTAGGCTGTTAGTCTCACACTCATCTGCATTCAGGCCTTTGTTTTCCAGGTGTCTGCCTTGCAAAGAAAAGCCTCATGACCACTAAAGCTCACAGCAATACCTTGTACAGCCAGCTGAGCTGCGCACGCATCCTTTCCAACACTGTTGCTGGCAGTACATGTGTAGAGTCCAGCATCCACTTTACTGACTTTTAGGACTGTCAAGCTTGCTGTGTTTTCCACCAGAGTCATCTTGTAGTTGCCACCTGGGCGGATCTCTCTGTTGTCTCTGAACCAAGTAATCCTCATGGGAGCAGAGCCAGTCACATGGCACTTAAAGGTTGCACTTTCCCCTAGCGCCACATCGATAGATACTGGTTTGATGTCAAAGAAGGGAGGCTGTAGATGTTCTGAAAAGAGGAAAGCATGGCAGAGCTCACCACCAAGTCCTCCTCACCTCACCACAATACAATGGGTAGTGTGGGAAAAAAGGTGAAGAAATAAAAGAGCAAAGACACACAAAAGATCTTTGTTTAAGTGTGAGCTACAAACCTGTGAGGAGAAGTTTGGCGCTGGAAGATGCTGTCCCCAGAGCATTTTGGGCTGAGCAAGTATACTGGCCACAGTAAGCCATACTAGTTTGCAAGATCTGGAGAGTTGCAACATTATTTAATAAGGCTGACTGCATGTTATCACTGTCACTTAAAAGAACCCCATCCTTGTACCAAGACACCTGGATAGGCTCTGAGCCATTTATGCGGCAGTCAAACGTCACTGGGGCACCAACCGCCTCCTGAATATCTTTCAGTTTTCTGGTGAATGTAGGGGGAAGTTGACGTTCTGCAAAGCAATAATAATCAGCACTATAAGTAGAAAGCCACCGTGTCAATCTAGAATTAATTAACTCTGAAATTAATAAGAACCCCTTTCTGTAGACAGCAAAGAGTTCCTACAAACTACCCAAGGAAAGAGTGGCCCTTGGCCCATCACCTTTAACAACAAGCAAAGCTGTGGAGGTGGCGAAGCCAACGCTGTTTTCTGCTTTGCAGATATATTCTCCAATGTCACTATCTTCCACCGTGGAGAATGCCAGTGTTGCCACATTATTCTTGAAGTGCATTTTGTAAGCCTGTGTTGATCTGAGCTTGGTGTCATCTTTGTACCAGGAAACCTTGATTTCTGGTGCACCACCAATCTGGCACTTTAAGACCAAGGGCTCGCCAACCTTCACCTCCACACGGTCCAGGTGTGTGACAAAATAGGGTGGTTCTAAGGGAAAAAGAGAGCATGGTGAGCAGAGGCATAGCACCACTGGGGGTAAAAAGGTGTCTAGCAGTCACAATGTGTAAGTTAAATGGTGTCAGCTCCTTCTCTGTCTTTACCAGCACATCAAGCCCAAGTACTTTTTGTCATGCCACAGGAGCAGGCTTTGGAGACTGCTGGATATCAGAGAACAGTAGGAGAACCAATTAAGAAGTACGAGTGATTTTTCTTTTCCTATGGATCAATGCTGTTGACTTCCCACAATGAGCAGTAGCATGCTCAAAGGGAACATCTGTGTTAAAGGAAAATGTCCGCTTCGGCAATACACACAGTATTCTCCAGTGAGCAGCCACACAGTACAGGAAATTGGAACAAAATGAGCTTACTTCTAGCCCAAGAAGGTTACATTTTGCAATGTTCACAGGTGACAGACAATTACCAGCCTATAGGCCTCTACCAGCAACAGTCTCAGCAAACATCCCCCTGAAGCTCAGCTCTTCCTGAGAAATCATTACATCAAAACTCAGTGGATTTACTTTCAGTGTATACTCATAGTTGTACCTGTTGATTTTCAATACCAAAAAAGTATTGCTGTTATTTCTTCTAGACAAGTACATCTATAAGGCTATGATTTAAGCAAGCTGTTGTTTGCATGTTACTTATCAACAAAACTGTTGGTGACAACATATGATATGAGAATAATCCAGCCCAATGGTCACAGCCACAGCTGAGTTTTCAACACCAGCACTTGACACATCCTGCTCCTTAATAAAACAAAGGAATTCAATAAATGGATTGCTATCAAAATTAAAAGACAAAATCTCTTTGATGACTCCTCTTTATGATGCAAGACAGGACAGGAAACAAAAACTGTTTCTGTGCTGAGCCTCAAAAAAAGCAGCAGCTGAACTGCTCTTATACATCTTTCATTTGGTGAGTATTACAACCCAAAAGGCTCCCTCAAAATCCCAGAAAAGCATTAGTTTAAGAACAAATACTTCAGGAAATTATGATGACTATAAATCCCCAGCTTAAGTAAAAAAAGCCATCAATTTCTGAGGTAATTTAGAAATCATTACACAAGAGTCTGTATTTTCAGGTAATAATCCACAAGTTATTTCAGGATTGGGGTGGGGTGGAGTGTGGAATATAGCCTTCTGGTAAGAAACTCGTTACATGCATGTAAAAATATATGCAAAGAAAATTTAACCCAGACCACTCTTCCACAGTAACCCATCCTTTCCCGTAAACCATAAAGCCTGCCATGCATATCCCAAATTGTTCCTCCACCCCTGATTTCATGCAGGCATAACAATGTTTCCTCAAGTCATCTTTTGATGACTGTATTTATATTTTTCATTACCCAGAACTCCTGCCGCTGCACTGTCCAAAGTTCCACCATGTCCAATTTTCAAAACCTGATTTCTTTTGTTCCCGTTTGTTTGCACACCAGCTTCTGCAAATCAGAAATTGAAAGGAAGCATTATAGGATAACCTCAGAACACAGGAAAAATAGCACATATTTCCAGACTGCTAAAGGAGATTAAAAAAAATTATTTGAACTATTAATTAGTCATCCAGAAATGCTGTACTGAATAAGACTAATAGTTCAGCTAGATCTACTCCCAGCCCCAAACAATTTGCAAGCTATTTTCACTTAGATTCTAATGAAGTCTTACATACTGTTATAAACAAATGTTCACAAAATAATACTAGAAAACCTGGTGGACAGTTCACCTCAGAAGTTTCATTAGCAAAGCACGCAAGAACTAGCAGCTGAGTTCCTGAAATCATCTATTATAAACAAATTTTATGCTACATAATCTGAGCAATTCCTGTTGTATTTACTTCCACGTAATGGGTCATGTTTATTTGCATGTACACAGCCCTATGGAACTCTGCAATGAACTGAATTTGCTCACCGCTGCTTTCAAGCTGTTAGAGCCTCCCAACCTACCGTACTACTATGCAGCTGATGATTCCAGGAATTTTGCAGAGTCCAGCACCCCTTATTTATTAGTATTAAATATGACAAATGCCCTAAGCTCCCCTACCTATTTATAATCTCTCTATTATGTCTTTCACATCAGGGAATCAGACATGATTCTGGCTAAATCTCTTCCATACAAAGCTGAATTGAAGTCCGTGCCTACACTACAGTTCACTACAGAGTAAATCAGACTGAATAAGCACTCAGCACTCTGAAAGTATGTTCTCACTTCATCAGCCAGTGCCCAAAAGCCCAGATTAGATGATCAAGTCCCCACATCCATTATAAAAAGAATCTAGGCTGTAGTCCTTCACAACTTTACAATGATCATACTTTTTCTCCTAACATCTGACACCCAGGTTTCCCTGGTGTAGGGAAAAAAAAAAAAAAAACAGACTGTGCCCAGGACTTTCAAACTCCTTGAAACATTGTAGGTTTTGCTCATTTGGTGGTTGAGGTTTTTTAATGGCAAATGGAAGCAGAAGTGAAGCAGAACATCCTGCCAGTGCTGTGCTGCAGAGATGCTGCTGACACCCATTCTGGCACATGGGTGCACACTGTCCCTGGGACCGTGCTCGACAGCTCTCCAAGCATGCTGGGATCCCCTGCATTGTGCACTGCAGGACTGAAGCTTTCTGCTGGGGCAAATCTCATCCCCATTCAAAAGAAAGGCTCACATCATGCTGTACCTTACGCGGTAACAGATGCCTGCCCCAACGTGGTGAAGCAAGTGGTGAATATGGCCTTACAGCTCACCATGCAGCAAGACCAACACACTGAGACTCGCAGGGACACAGCCGCTTCACGCAGCGAGCCAGAATGTATCCACCAACAGCTCCATTCCCCCATCTGTGCCATGCCATGGCTGTGAACTATCACCAAAAAAAAAAAAAAAAAATCAAACCCCAGTCCTCCTTTAGTTTCTGAATGCTGAGAAAGAGGCTGCAGTGGCTTGACAGGGGTTGTGGTGCCAGCAGCCTAACACACGCACACGCTACAGCGTGACACCCATGCTGCCGCCATGCCGGGCAGGGCGTCCCTAGCCAAAACGCTCGAGGGCCAAGAGCATGTCTGCTTAGTCTGTGCTCCTTGACTGTGTTACACTACAGTGTATAGTCCTCAAAAGCTGCAACTTTACTTACTGGAAAATTAAGCTCAAAGGGTTGGAGGTGTGAAAACTGATTGTCACTGAAGAGAGGTTGATGAAAGAGATACGAATGTCTTTTTGAGAGTTGCAATTTTGAACTGCTTGTGAATGAGCATCACAACTGTTTTAACAGCTGAGGTTCTGCTGTAGTTAAATATTTAAACGTGCACCCATCCCCTTTTGAAATTAATTTTATGCTTGTAAAGTTTAGCATTCAAGTGTTCTTTTCATTTGGCCCCTTGCACAAGTATATTATTGTTATATGTGACAATGTCATAAAGGTTTGCTTTTTGTTTTCCCTCATTCAGTAGGCAGGACAGATGGAGCTTACTGTATCAGATAACTGCAGCACTTTCTTTTTACTGTCTTGACGCCTGGCTTATCAGACACTATTTAATAGTGAACCTGAATGCAGAATTATTAACTACTTTGGTTCATTTTACAGTAACTATCAACATAATATCTAAATACTTTGTGATTATTAGAGTAATTTCAAATCAGGTATCATTACTGCCACCATTTCAGACAAAGGGAAGATAGGTGTGACACAATTTAGATTAAAATTTTGTGATTATTTTAGGAATATGGGGGATTGATTTATCTAGATGACTTTGCATTTCTATAACATTTTACAGTGTAATTGTCCTAAGCATACCTTTGGCTTCATTTACAGTTTAGCATGTACAATGCTTCTGAGATACTCAAACAGCCAGAAAATGGTGGCCACTGTAATCTTAAACTATCAACTGTGGAAAAGCCTTACTTTAAGTAATTTCTCAGGCACTAACAGAAGTCATTAATAGTTAAATGTTAGTGTAATAATTTACAGTTAAATATGCTTTTTGTGGTGGAGGGTTGTTTTGTTACTGCTTGGGATTTTGGGGGGTTCATTTTGTTTGCTTTTGCTGTCATGTGGAAGACTACTGCAGGCCAGTTTGTGAGAAGAGTGATGGGAACCCTCCAGGTTCACACCACTGTGTGCTACTTGATGAGTGTAGTAAGTGCTGTAGTAACAGCTTGTTATCCTCTGCATATGAGCCAGCTGTGTGAAAGCACTGAGGGTCATCTTGCCAGCAATCTAAATAGCTTTTTGCCAACAGAAGGGAGGCTTCAGTAACTGAGGGCTTCTAGGTTTACTTTCAAGTTCCTGAGTTGTAGTTAAAGGACCCCAAATTCTATTCCACCCTACCTGTCTATCATTCTTTCACCTTTCTGGCTATTAGAAGTAATTAACAGCAAATGAGTGCCTCGGCTCTAATAGAAGAGAGGAAATAGGTTAAAGAAATGTGACACGTTGGCTGTGTGCCAGTAAATTTATGGAGCATTTTAGATGAGTCCTGAAGATAGCATATAAGAATATAGTTCACTAGAGACTAGTTAAAGATATGTACTATTTCAAAGATTCATTAGTAGGCACTTGGAAGTTGAATGATCCATTGCAAGTCACAATAAGTTTTGCTTTTCATTCTATCTTTAATGTAGTGATCCCATATATTAAAAAACAACACTGTATTGAAAGAGAAAGGATCAATTAAAGATGACTGGGACAAATTACACTGTCTGTGACACTTGTACAAGTAAATTTATTTGATTGTTTAACAGCGTACTTATTTATTGCATAAGAATTACGGCTATTGCTGTGCTCAAGGGCAATCATTTTAATGTTTTTGCACCCTATGTAATATAATACTTATATCAATAACACCAACACCAAATGATATCCTGGATCTTTAGTCCCATTCAGTTACAACACTGAACCCAGGCAGGGTTGAATAGTCTTCAAGTAATCTGCAATAGCATTATGTTTTGGTGAACTCCAAATATGTTATATCCAGTGTATACGGTTTGCTAATGAGATAGCAGGCAAGTTAGCCATTTGACATTCTTTTCATGGTTCTCTAACCTTGTTGCTGTTGAACCTTTTATCTTTGGAAAGGGAAAATATGATTTTGTCTAAAACAGACATTTGTATTCTATCTTTAATGGGTTTTGACTTACTGAGAAGAGAAAATATTACAGTACACTGTGAGACTCTACAGGTAAATTGCACAGATTATACTGTGCATAGTTAGATTCATCTAGATACAGGTTGTAGGCTGTCTTAATGTTTCTGTGTCCTTTGGACAGAGACGAACAGGCCAATGTGTTTGAGGAGGATTATTAGGGAGACTAGGGTGTAGTGTGCTGGGCCAGAAAGATATTTGGCTTTGGAAGAGAAGTGGAAGCAACTGGCACGAGGAGCTTTGTGGTTTTGACAAGGTGGATTGAAGGTAATAAGAGATGACAGTAAAAACAGAGGGACTGAACTTTACAGGGCTGTGGATCAAAGCAAGCTATACTAAGTTAAACAATTGAATATGATTTGTGAAGCATCCCTAATACAGGCAAGGGGAAGAACTGAATAATAATCTATTATGGGACAAACACAATTCACAGTTATACCTTTCATTTTGGGCTGTCTGTAGAGCTGAGTAGATATTAGTTATAAACATAGGTTTTTTTCCTGTGTGATTTTGTTTGTACCTGTGAGCTTTGCAAACATGGTTTAATAAAAAGCTGAAGTTCATCTTATACATTGTCTCAGGCTTTAAGTGAGTAACTAGAGTGCTTATGCCACAATATAATACTACCTTGGAGGTGTTCCTTATGTATTTCTGAGAATATCAGTGTAGCAGTATAGGCCTCGGCCTGTTGAAGAAGTGCAGAACCTCTATCTTTGCTAATTTTAGGTGGATTTTTCCCTTTCAAAGTATCTGAGTATCTCCATAAAGCACTGTCTGTGAAGCTGTAATGAATTGTTGAAACCCTGCCGGTGAAGTCCACTCTGCTCCAGAACATAAAAATGATCTGTTTGTTACCTGTAATGTCATGACTTGTTTCCTTGAACAGTAATTGATGTCAATTGTAGATGATGTCTATGAACTTGAAATTGTGTTGTTTATCTGCTAGGGACCTTGAGAGTGTGATCTTCTAACTCAGGGTGGTATAGATTACATCTGTAGTGCAAAAATTGTCTAGGGACATAAATTACAGCAATTAAAATTAGCTAGAGGAGAAAGAATGATGCATTATTAATTGGCATAGTCATTAAAGGGCTGCAAAGAACCTAAAAGAGATACAATGTCAATATTCAAGACCTAAAAGTGACGTGTGGTGTGCAAAGACCAATGATTGTATTCAAAGCCTGAAGTCATTAAGATGCAGGCAATTACATGGAATTTTATGACTGTAAGTTAAGATCACTCCAACATACTAACAATATGTTAAAATGGAAATTTTTCAAGAATGATAATATTCACATGACTATTCTGAAAACTGGAGTAGTGCAATTAATTTCTACCTAAAGAATGTGTAGCACTATAAAATAAAGTTGGAAACAACAAAGAATTATAAGGAAATCCCATCAGCAATCTGGTGAATTTAAGCAGAAAATGAACATTTTTCAGCATTAAATATAATAATCTGAGCTCATATAAAGAAGGATAAATCTTGGTACACTGAAGAATGAAAGATTTAATTAAGAGTCTTTTTATACTACAGAAACAAAGTCTTGCCTGTGTCATGCTGAGAAATATGGCAATCTGAATAAGAGGCTCGTGGTAATGCAGCTGTATATCAGCTACTTAATTATTTATAAGCCTTCTTGTCAGTGAGTTTCAGTGATTTACCTATCTCAGCTAATTTGCCTGTTGGAAATACTGCTTGTTTTATAAAATAGTTCATTTATAGTGCTATAAATGAGGAATAAATGCTGAAAAGGAGGTGTCTTTCATGAGACAGAAGTTTTAATAATTGATTTGCAGAGCAAAGTAAACTTTAAATACTGGAGGTGTTAGGACAGCAATGTATTTGTTTTGACAACTAATGGAAGAATGTATGTCTACTAGGCGGAGAGTTAAAACTCCAAAGCAAACATCTCAATTTTTTCTCGTCTAAGGGTTCCTTAGAAAGTTTTGACTTTTTAAAACTTACCAATGTTTTCCTATTCTACTTGCTAAGAATTCAGCTTTCTAATTCATCTCACTGTCTACCCCAAAGTTTAAACACTGAATGTGATTAGCTTTGCTGTGCAGATGCCGAATTGAATGGCCTCTGTTGATTCAGAGAAGCTGAGTAGTGTCAGAGTTCAGTTACTATGCTTTCAGGAAGGCCTCCTGTTGCCAAAATGAGCTTTCTTTTTTCTTTTTCCAAGCTGCATGCCAGAGTCTACATCAGCATGCAACTGGACTCAAGAAAAGCATGCATGTATAGCCACTGAAAAAGTAACACAAATGTACAGCTACATCTTCTCTAAGAGCAGCCACCCACACATTAGTTGCTCCATTTGTAAGTTAGGGGGCTCTCTGTTTGCCTCTATTAGGTATGTACCTGTCTGCTTAAATAAATGTTTTTGACTGGTTAGTATCCTTCTGGGCACTGAGAACCAGATATGCCATGACTGGCTATTTAGTCTTTGAGCAATGATTAAAACCTATAATGTAAGGCAATCTTTCTCTTGCTATCTCTGAGGTTATCTTGGTGTTCAGTGTAGAAGAAGAGTTTACTTGTTCCAAGTATAATGATTTAGCTCTACCACGCTAAACTGTGTCTGCTTTATTATATCTAGCACTTTGGCTTTAAATACCTTGCTTATGTGTTACGTCCCTAAAACTCTGCACTGGTTTGAATTAACTGCTTAGTAGTCAGAGCAGGTATCATATGATGCAGCGTACTTCATCATCAGTTTTGTTCTCTCTGGATGTTTCTATGATTCAATGCACGATGTCAACCAGGAACTGTGGAATTCGAGGTCTCTGGGGTCTAAGTAACTAACAAGCTTCCATTATTCCATTCCTGGCTTCCATTAATTTTGCTGCTGCTCTTTTCAGACTTTTAGGCTGTGTGTGTAACTTATTGCTGGGAGCTATAATCATGTCAATCATTAGAATTGAACTAGAATGTTGAATAATCATTTTAAGTCATATAGGCAAATAGGTTTGGCTCCTGTGTTCAAACTGTATTTTATGTTGATTGAAGGAAGTTAAGGAGATAAACAACAGGGAAACAAAGAATTAAGTCAGACAATTCTGAAGAGAGCTTGTCTGGAGTATAGCAGTTCTGGAGGCTCAGTGAAGCACTATTTGTGCGTTCAGCCACTGTGTAGAGATTGGCAATGTAGGATAATGTGTAAAGAAGTGGTGGTGATAGATTATTTGCCCTAGGACAGCAGGCAACAGACCATAAACCTAACTGCTTTTGTTTGCCTGAAGAAGCATATTGCGGTTCCTTATGTGTGAGTTTACCACCTTTCCCTCTAGTAGGCAGTAGTGAGCCATTTTTGGAAAATCAAGGTGGTTTCTGGGCATTATGGAGACGACCAGTGCTATGCGTAACTGATATTTGCCAATGTTTTCAGCATTATGAATGATGGGCAGTTTCTGTTGTCTGAGCCAAGTTATGAAAGTGTAAGCACAAAGCAGTTGTCACAAACCTTGGCTGTGCTCAGGAGGCTATTGACAGCTTTGCATTGATGAGGTTCTTGATATGCATTTGTTGAGTCACGTATGTCCATCCTGTATGTCACTGGGGTAGCAGTGGTCTAGTCTTACTGAAAAAATAAACAGTCACCCATTCAAAAAGGAGATACGTGCCCACCATCTCAGCTATGTTCCACTCTTCTCCTTTGGCTCAGATTTTCTGCAATGCAGTGTAAAATTAAATCAATTGCATAAAAACTAACCAACCAAAAGGCTTTACTATTTATGTATTTAAAAAATACCATTTTTTATACAAAATAGCAGTCCAGATTCAACTGGTTTTGCTGACATTTACAGCTGCTTATTGGTGTGAGCACTAAGCATTTTGCTTTGACTTACTCAAATTATTAAATATAATGGGGAAATAATTGCGTTCTGTTATTGCAGTGTAGTGTACTCCACAACAACTGACTGCAGTAAAATGGCAGTAAGTTGCCACATAGGATCAGAAAAGTAGTTATTGTAAGCATTGGCTCAGTCTGCTTTCAGAGCTGGTTTTTTCAGTTAGTGGGGAACTGAAAATCATGCAGAACATGAATTGGTAGGATTATTAAGATGAAGACATTTTTATTTGTTTAACATTTATATAGATTTTAGCAATGTGCTATAGTGATTAGTGAGAAACATGTTATTTATATTCTTCTTTTAGCTGGGAATAATGAAAAATTATACAGAACTTTGTCTTTTCTCAGTCAGTATTTGGTGAACAGTATCCTTTTGATCAGGTTGCATACAGCTGTGGAGCCGATTGTTACTTCCCTGCCATTTGCTCAAAACTCCTGCATTGAAGTTGGTCACAGCATCACTACGAGCTCTGACTATCCAGACAAATTAAGAGAGCTCATGAATGACTTGATTGAAATAAGGTTGGAAGGTGATGCTGAATTTTTGTGATGCCTGTCAAAATGGCTGCTTATTGCAGATACGTAGCACCCTGTTTCTACAGTTGCTTGTATGTTATGGGGAATAGAGACTAAAGGGAACCATTCTCTATGCCGGTTTGTAGTTTTGTCTTTTCAC
>JANZLP010000009.1:24646725-24657744 GCA_026930925.1 Chelictinia riocourii | reverse complement strand
ATGAATACTTCTTTGAAACCGGAATCTCCTATCTTGTTTGAATTACAGTCTAGATAAGATTGTTTTTACTGTTTTGGGGGTAGTTGTGAAATAACAGCACATCTAAGAAGGGCTGCATTATGCTACCAAAAGATGTGCTCTTGTAACTATGGATATAAATTCCAAAAAGCAAAATGGGCCTTTACTCTGGTTCTAGGTTAGTTTCATCATTTCCTATCCCCTAAATTGTCTCTGGGTCTACTCAATGGATCTGGTTTTTATAGTGCTTGTGATTTTAGTTTGCTATCATGATTAACCATAAACAAAGAAAAAAAAAAAAAGGTACAGTTACTTGTATTTCTTATTTTTAAATTGCATTTCGTATACCCCTTAGTACAATTAAGTTGACATAAAAAAAATGCTATTTTAATAGCCTTCAGAGCGTGAAGACCCCCACCCCAAAACCACTGTTATCTACCTGAGTCGACCAAAGCCCAAAATATTATTTTGGGTCTTATTTAGTATATGCACCACACAGAGCTGTACATGTTGAAATCTACAGGTTTCGGCATTTAAATACATCACTGAAGGACATGTACAGAAAAGTTTCAAAGATATATAGCCCAATTCACAATCTATTTTACCTAGAATGAGGAATTAAATACAAAAATAACAGCTCCAGTTAACATGTATGGAAGTATTTATCATGGCAATACACGTTAATCTGTTAATATTCTTAGGCCTTGTTTAAAATTGTGCCTTACCTGATACCTTATTCTGTTGCAGGCAATGGTTAGTAACATTGTTAATTTTTCTTCATCTAGGACTTAAAGATGGAAGCTACGAGCAATACAGGTACATTTTATTAAAAAAAAACCCCAAAAGTTAAATTATTATTAAGTACTACCTTCACGCTAAAGGAGTTAGTGTGGGATTGGGAACCACATGGACAGCCAGTGCCTGGAATGGTGTTTGCGAGATCTTTCCACTCCAGTTACTTTGAAACACTTGAGATATTTCTATTTCAATATTACAGCATTTTCTAATAGTTGTAGTCAAAATTCAGGCTAAACTCTTCTTCTTCCTCATCTTTCAGACTGTAGTGCTGGTGGTTTTCTTGGTGATGGTTAACTTTTTTCTCCTTTTGCTGCTTGAAAATTAGGCAGTTTCAGCGTCGAAAGTGGCCAGATGTGAAGAGACCATCATCTGCCAAGTCACTGTGAGTTGGGAGCAGTTCACAAAAAGCATTAGCTTTTACTTACCTTTCTTTCCTCCACTTCTCCTTTTGCATGCAGCATCTTTTTTAACATGATAATCTATATCTATTCTCATGGAATGCCTGAGTGGGAAGTCCTCTGTATTATACAAGAAATGTGATACTGCTACCATTACAGGGAACTACTGCTGTACAAAACCTCTTGGTACATGTTTTCTGGGAATCTAAGCACATTAAGGTCAAGGCAATTTCAAACTTGAGCAAAGGTGGGATGCTCAGTTTAAGAAACTAGTTAAGGTTAACTGCCATTAAAAAGTAGAGGCCGTTACGTTGGTTTTGTCTAAATTTAAACTTGCAGCAGCTACCTAGTGGTCTCTCAGATCATCCAGAAAGAACAAAACTGTAATTTCTCACAGTAGAGTGAGTATCATGTATTTTCTTGCTACTTATCCAACCACAGCCTCATGTGTTGTGAGCAAAAAAAAGCACGTTAGAACACAGAGCAGACTACAAGCCGGACCTGTACATTTTGTTTTATTCTGACATACTAAAATCCAAGACTGCTTTTTGCTTACTTAACTGCCCTTTAAAACTTGAAGGTGATATTCAGTTCTCAACTTGCCAGAGCTCAAAGGTGAGATACAAATTTAAAGACACGAAAAATAGTTACCTTTGCCATGCCATTTACTGTCTCTGAATTTCCCCTTAAAAAGGTTGAGACTTCAGCTCATTAAAAATCATAAGGTGCTCTCAAATTGTGCAGTTAAAAAATATGTACAAGTACCTTAACAGGCACAGTCTAGCATTCTCAACTCGCCCAAGAGGATTTGCAGTTGAAGAAATCCCAGACTGGCTTTAGAACCAAAATGAAGCTAGAATTAATGAGATACAAGTTTTAGACAGGTAAAGTTTCAAACATAGTTGGAATGTTTCTGTGATATACCTGCTGTATTTTTATAGGTAGGCCACAGTGTTTCAATGCTTTTTTTACTGCATGGAACCATTAAAAATACCTAATTACTTCCTACTAGAATGTTATACACTAAATCATGTTTGTTTTATTTTAAAGAGGACAACTGTGGGAAGGATGGGAGGGCTAACCTCACCCAACCGCTGCACCTCCATGAGGATACAAACTAGCCAGAACTTGAATTCATGTACAGACTAAATGAAAATGTTGTATGACTTCAGAAAGGATTATCATGTTAGCCTGGAGGACTGGATAAACTTTGAGGCTGAAATAGCTAGAATGTTTGCACTGGTGAGTGAATTAAATAGATGCAGTGAAATTATGGGAAGTGCTGTCAGAAATCCACTGTTGTACCTGCTTTTTGCTTTGGATTATACCTCACCTGCTTCACAAGGCATTTTACTTCAAGACGACACCACTAACACTGATCCAGGAATTGACAAAAGAGGAGATACAGCACATCCCAAAGAGGATTGCCATCCCAGGGGGCAAAGTGTACGCAAAGACAGCAGAAGTAAACTTGAAACATTTTTCAGTTCGACTATATCTTCAGTTGTCATGAGAAAAACTTCAAAGCCAAGTGTAACTCTAAAGCAAGATTTAGAAAACATGGACGCTTTTGCTTCTAACTGGGTAAAGGTAATGGTGGAAAAGAACTTTTAAGAGATTTAGGAATTGAAGAGCATTGAATATTCTCAACACCATCATATTTCTTAAACTTCCTCTGAGGATATGTTTTATTTCTATGTCTACTTGTCCATCCTATTGAGACCTCTAGGACAATTAGAGAAAATCTTGACTAACAGGACGCCAGACTTTTGGAGGGGTTGTGTAAATATTGATCAATATACTGTTTGAAAATAAATTCCTTCAGGTTGTGAAGAATTTTGTTAATAAAAAGAGTGGAATACCCACGCACCATTTCTCAAAATGTTACTTAATGTTGCATAGTACATTTCAGAATTTATCCATTTTTACAAATACTGAAAAATTTCAGTAAATGTACATCTTAAATTTTAATGAAATCAGATTTGTATGAAGTTTTTTTATGTGGTAATATTATATTGTATGTTCAGAACCAAAACAATTCCGTTGAGAAAGCAGCATTTGCTTAGTAGTGTAACTTTTACATTTATTTTTTAAAAAGGCAGCTCCAAGAAGTTCAATACTTGTAGCCAATAAAGAATAATCTAGTTATAGTCTACACAAAAGGAGATGTTCTGAATGACAGTTACTGTTTAAAGGCTTTTAAAGGGAAAAAAAGGTCATTTTACTAAGGAAGCACAGTGTACAGAGTCTATTTGAGTATTTTCATAAAGACGTTATTAAATACATTGTAGTACAGGCACTAGCGGTAATATTTGTACTTATAGTTTTTTTTCATGTTAATCTGCTACCTGTTTTAAAGCACATGCAGGAGGGAGTTCATGTGACAGACTCAACCAACTGTGGCCTTCACTCTTAACAAAGAGGTACTTCTTTTCAAAACACAAACCTACTTGCACTTCCAGAAACACAGTGTAAAAATACATCACGGAAATTATTTTTTATACCCTTCCTGGTTTTGCACATTAGGAAATTCAAGTGGAGTTACTTCACAAGTGATACAGATCTGTGGTATCCCACCCCCCGTGTATTTGAGGTATACTCAAAAAATATACTTGAATTTAAGAACTGAGAGGAAAAAAAAAAAAAACACTCAAAAAAGTGGCAGTGGGGTCATTCATTGTATGTGCTATGTAGTAAAACTAGGCTTGAGCTTGTATTTGTATCACACGAGTCAAATACACTTCCCAAAATTTTCTTGTGAGTTTTTTTTAAATTATGGAAGTAAATATGATTGTCTGTCTTAATCTAGTCATAGATTTTGTTTATAACCTATTACAGATTTCATGGATTATCAGAAACATCTGCTAGATTAGGAGATCCCAGATCAATACAAATAAGTAAAAAATACTGAATTTAAACTCATCAATAGAAACATATTTTTTGCTGCTTTCCGGAGAAAAGTGTTAGCTGTCTACCATTACCAGTGAGTATGCAGAAAGAATACTAGGTTAGATTAAAAAAAATTGCACTTACCTTTTTTTCCTGTGTTCAGCCTATAGTGTCTGACAAGATGAGAGTGTGACTGTCAAAATCCTGCTTGGCCAGTGCTACTGCTCCTGTTACATACTGGTCAGAAGCTTGAAAAGTTACCGTGTCCCTTTATACAAAATATTGAGCTGTGGGACTTGTATGCGACACAAGAAGCAGCTGTTATTTTAGGAAAGGTAGGTTGTTGCCAAGTTATAGGGAAAGCTACCACCTCTTCTCCTTTCAGCTTTGCTAAAGACTGCTATTTAAGCTGAAAAAAACATAAATGCCACTTGGTGTTAATGCAACTTTAGTTGATAAATGGGTCTCATAGGTGGAAGGTCTAAGTTGTTACTCCCTTAGCTTTTACAGCCAACTAGGAGAAAATTTTAAATCATTTGCTAGATATAGCTTTCCTCAGTAATAGCACCAGATCTTTCTCTGACCTTTCCAGTATACAGTTGTCAGCCTTCAGGTATTAGACAGCTAATACACTGTGTCACCAAGTTCTGATTTTAAATAGAAACCTTTATTTACATTATTATTAACATCCAAACACAAAAATCAGAAGAGCAGTAATACCTTACAACCAATTCTTTTATAAATCAGTCCCCATGATTTTTCTGTTTTGCAAAATAAAGATACAGGTATTTCAAGCAATACTTACAATGTAAACTAAACTTAAATGCAATCCTCAATACTGTATGCCTTCTCCTGAGAATTTTTTAAAATATTGCTCTCAGAATTACATGGTTTCATACTTGCTGTATCATTCTGTCATCTGGTAGTCTGCACATAAATTCTAAAATAAAATGTGTGCTAATTGGTACAACATTCAAATAGTTTTTGTCTTATGACTGAAAAATGGTCCCAATTTGCTAATTTTAAAAGCAGTATTTTAGGCCAAGACTGGAAAAAAATAGTACATGTGAATTTTATAAAAACATGGTTTCTCTGATCAAAAGAGCAAGAGATGTAGCAAAATGATGCTCATTATGCAGCAGCGATTAGAGGTGGTTATACTAGCTAATTTTTCTCTTACTGTTGAAAAATGCTACAGTTTTTTTACAAACATTCAGAAAAATCTGCTGCTAGAGAATCAAAACACAATTGGTGGAGATATTAAATGTCAACAGATTTCAAGGTCAGTTTTATTTACTGCAGTAGGTAAGATTTTTCAAACTAGATATAGTATTTAGGATCAATGCTGCCAAGAAAGATGTCATCAATGCATTTTTAAAATGCCCCCCTCCCCCCCCCTTAATCAAGTGTAAACTAAAAATCTTTGGATTCAGCAAAAAAGTAGGTACTGGAAAGCTCCAACATTCTAAACACAGATGAGAAAATGATGATCGTTTATAACATCAGTCAGGTACCAGTTATACATAGATGTATAAATAGAATCACTTATTTTAAAAAAAAATTTAAAAGGGCACAATGTATAAAGTAGTATATAGTCTAAGAGCTCACCTAATGAAAGCAATCAGGGTTTGTAGTTTCCATCAATATAATGAACAACTACAAAATATAAAGATTGTTCTACTCTGATGTGATATAAAAAGCAAGGGATTGTTGCCTTTCAACTTCAGTAGGCAGCACTTACTCAACAAATAGATATGTTCTAAGAAATAAAGAAGATAAAAGTTCCTTAGGCTTTTAAAAGTTTTGCATTAAAAAACACACATGAATTGGACTGAAAGTTTCAAATAAATACTACCACTATATACTCAGTACTAATTGCAGAGACAGGATTGCATAAAGTAGATCGATTGAATCTACATTCCCTTTGGAACACAACTGGCTGTATGCTAAGGATGAACTTTTTGAGAATATTTCTATTAAAATGGAAGATCACTGAAAATTCTGAACAAAAAAACCAGCTCTTGCTTACAGTACCAAGAAGAAGCAATTGAGAACACAGGTTTGGGGTTTTTTTACTCACTCTGAGAAGTCAGTTTTCCATTACACAGTGAACAACAGAACAAAAGCACCACACCTTAAGCATTTCTGGGTCATCCCTTATCGAAGTTTAGAGGTTTGACTCGTCGTAACTGCCTGAAACTGGAAAAACTGCAAAGGGCTTTTCATTTCAAGGAACCAGGATGGGGGGGAAACAACCCTATCAGCAAATAATATTAATGAATTTGTAACCAGACTTAAATACTGATATGAGAAACCTGCTTAGAAAATACATTCATTACTATTAGAACAATCCAATGAGGTGCAGACATTTGGTTAAAGTGTGGCTTAATATCCTTAAAAGGTCTCTGGATGTCATGTAACAACAAATATTTTGCAACAGACAAACTTTTTTGAAGAACATTTAGAATTCATTAAAACTGACCAAAAAAGACACAATCTAGATTCATCAACTGAAAAGGCAACATATTATAGAAAGACATGATCGTCATGACAAGTCATAACATCTTACAATGCAGAGCCTTTTTGTCAAATTGCCTTATGTAAAAAAGAAATGTAACAAAGTGCTCACAGGAGGAGAAAGCATTTAATGACTGGTCTTTTATAAAAAGCTATATGTTAAAGATGTAAAAATAAATGATGTGTTGAAGACCAAAGAAGAGAAAGATGTGGGCCAGAGTCACCCAGCTTCAAAGTCATTAAAGTTAATTAAAAAAAAAAAAAAAAAATATCTATTTGAACCTCAACTACACTCAGTTTACAGAAATCAATTTTGTTAAATATTTAGCTTCACAAACTCTGCAAAAATGAGTTAGTGACCTACAAAAGTCATATATAATACATTATCTTAAAGATCATATTTACAAAATTTATGCACAAAAAGACTGCAAAATCCTGATTCAGACTGCAGTGCCTTGCCTTGAGTTTTCTGAAGTTATTTTCAAAAAGATGAAAGATTATTGCTCTAATTACCATACACAGAAAACATTACATTATGCAGTCTTTTCAAATAATTCTTAAGAGATTGTGTTTGAGAAGGAACATGAGTACACTCTACCTTCATATTAAGTCCTTAAAGATATTGCATTAATCCATTATATAGTCTTTTATAAAGTGCACTCAGCTGCACATCAATATGTAAATATTAGTCACAATTGTGTTTAAATAATTTAAATTTATTATCCTCTCTTTTTACCCCTTGGCTTCAATGGACAGGATTTTGGACTAGTATGTGCCAATTCATTTCGCATTGCTACTTTGCTTGGGAAATCCTGACTCTGGGGGTAAGAGATTAAAAGCAGCATTTATATTCAGGAATTAATATAAAAGAGTCAAGGCTAGGAACTACATTCTCTGTCAGATATTGTTACTAGAGAAATCAGAAAATTCTTACCACCATGACTTCTCCAGGCACTTTTGTCTGCCTGTAGTTAAAGGGCTTTGGATAGCTACAGTAAACAGATAAGGTATACCAGGAGTCTACCCATTGTATCTACTAAAATGCCATTGCCAAATTCACATTTCTAGAGGCAGAGCGCCAAAAATATTTATGACCTTTTCTGTACACCACAATATACAGTAATACGGAGACTGCTGCTACTAAAATGTATTTTTTTTTCTTGTGGGCGGTTTTTTGGTTTTGTTTTTTTTTTTCTCCTCTGAATGAAGTAACTTAGGACATTAGGGTGATTAACAGGAAAAATCAGTTATTTCCATAAGGCCAGTACTAGTTGCCATGAAGAATGCGTAGCTTTCCTTTATAATACTAGTGCACCATTAATACAGCACATTCTTGTTTGAAGATGTGGTTCTAGGCATCAGCAGTATTTCTGTTAAAGAAAAGAAGAAATAATCATCAGAGAAAATAAAAAATACTTTTGCTGAAAAACTGGTCAACATACTGCATTTTGAAGAGGAAAGTACTGACAGTTAATTTCTCAATTTCTAAGCAGAAAAACAGTATTTTAGTACTCCGCTTTTAAGATAAATTTGTAGAAAAGAAATGGTGTCCTAGAATTTCCTAAACACGCTATTTGGCTATCTTCACTGTATGACATGGGTTTGGAAAATCAGACATTTGACCTTCACTTTCCTCTCTTTATAAAAGGTACTTGTTATATCAAGGTCCTCCAATACCTTACTTATGCCCCAGAAGCCTTCAGATTATTTTGGCTGCTTCCTTAGGTACCTTAAACAAAATTTTTTTAGGTATTTCCTGCTTGAATAAATTTAGCTTATCTCAATATTACGTTGCTCATCCCTTGGTATATTATGGAAAAATTACAGCAAAAATATATTTAGTATTTCAACCTTCTGTGCAGTGCCTGTTATTGGCTCACTCTTTCCTTAAATAAGGGGCTTAAATTTTCCATAGTTTCTTGCTACACATACACAAACTATTCTAAAGTACTATAAGGATAAGTATCATCATTAGCTTCTGCCAGAAGGATACTGTGCTACCAGGATTCTTGGTCTGACTCATGAGAGCTGAAAATGCTCTTCAGCAACTTAAATCTGCTGAAAATGCTTTTCACAATCTCCATGTTTTGCTCTCTGGGGTTTCTCCAGGGTCAGGAAGTATCTAAGCAACCTTTCCGCAGTTTAAGCCTTCTTCCTACCTACGATACTTCAAAGTGAGCAGCTAATCAGGGCGTAGAGCTTGGTTCATCATGGATTTGATTTAAGTATCATCAAAAATAAGCTATCTCTTGAGACATACAAATGGTAGGTCCACAGATGTAAATACAAACAAAACAGGAAAACCGAGAACAGGATTGTCCCAGAAGAATGGCCTGAAGCAAATTGTACTCAATAGAAAAAGTATCAACAGATCTTTTCATCAGTCTTTATGTACAACTTACCTGGTCTGGACCCATAGGCATCCCTGACATAGGCATGGTATTAATATTCATCTGTCCAATATGGCCACTGCTGCCATTCATGTGCATCATACTGTATGCTGCTGGATTACCTTGATGGCTGAACTGCTGCTGTGGGAAAGAACTGAAGCACAAAAGGACAAATAAAATTACCTTCCAAGAAGTTTACACATTGATATATTGCCTTCTACACATGAAAGATAAGAACTATGTAGTCACCAGAAGCATAAAACTATTTTCACATTTACTTGTTTCTACGTAATATCTGTTTAACGTAGAAACAGAAATTTCCCTCCCAAAAGGAATTTTGAATTTTTTAGATACACGCAGAAGTATGTGTATGCATTTCCTATTGTAACCTTTTTGGAGGCTTCTATTAGGGCTGTACATTTTAATACTATTCTGAACTTCTGTATTTCCCTCCAGGTTATTTTTTCAATATTCAAAGACTGAATGTTGCTTCCAGTTACAAAGACTGCAGAGGTCCAATATGAATGAACAGAGCTAAGCATAAGATACAATTCATCAGTCTATTTCCTAAACCAGAGCAGGATCAAGGACAATACAAACATTAGAGATATGATTATTTTTCCCTTTTCTAAATCCACCTACTACAAGCTATTTAACATAGCTTCTCCTTTTGACAAACTGAAAGACAATTTCTGAGCCACTGGTTACAACCGAGAAGTTCACCTGCTCCTGGCCATGCTTCCCGACGGCCAGCCCTTCATCTCAGGGGACTGGTACATTGTTGCTGTCTGAGGATGCTGCATCATAGGATTCTGCGAGGGTCCAATTCTTGATGACATCATTGGGTTGGGAGGGCTTGACACTCTGCTAAATGCAGGATCAGCTTGTTGGCTTATTCCTTAAAAGACAAAGGACAGACAATATACTTCAGTTATCACCCAGCAGTTTTAGTTTATCTTCTTACAACGATGGGAAGGGAAAAAGTAATCCATTTTTGTAGAAGTATTTTCTGGTTTTCAGAACGATTGGTATTTAGGTAGTTTGGTTTAATAACAAATTAGGAAAGGGAAAAGAATACCAGACAGACAAAAAAGTTAGTGCTAGTACCATAATTAGGTGGATAGGGGAATTGCTGTGGAGGAACTTGAGCCATTGGAGGGCCTGTCAAAGTACTATCCATGCTTCCTGAGGCAGTCACATTTGGTGGTGGACTGAAGGCCTGAGGTTGCTGTTGCTGCTGCATCATCATTGCCATCCTCTGTTGTCTAAAATGATGACTTATTAGCTCCCTGTTACGCTGAGCCACCATTTGAGCATTAAGAAAACCTTGCTGCTATCCCCCAAAGAAAAGAAAAATCATATTAGAAAACATTTTTCCAAATGAAATCATGTCAATCAAACCACCTATACTCTTTAACTCAGCATATCCATTAGCAGACCCAGCATATCCATTAGCAGAACAGAAAATTAAGAAAAGCCACAGCCAGTACAAAAATCGTCAAAATATCAAACAAAGGTTTTCATTAAGCTGTCATTAGTGCTAAACAAATGATAAAGCAGATTATCTATCATATCCTACATGGAAAAGACTATTGGCACACTGTATTGATAGCATGGCCTAATAAACAAATCTCTCTGAAATCTTATTTATAAGAGTGGTAAAAAACCCCTATGTATTTTAACTATACAGGGGAAGAAACAAGACAAAAAGGAATGCTCTGGAGCCATGAAAGAAGGTCCAAATTCTAAACAGATGTGTAAAAGATGTGTCTATTTAGAAATTACTGTTTCAGATGGCTGCTGTAATAATTACTTACCTGTGATCCCACCTGTGGCTGCATGACTGGTCTCATCACTGAGGTATTACCACTGACTGGATTTTCCATTTTCATTTCAAGCGCTTGACGGGTCTGATTCATAAACTTGGAAAAAGACATTTTAGCACTATTAGCTTGAAAATACCAGTATCTGAACAAAGTAATGGCAACTCCTCCAAAAAATATTCCTTA
>JANZLP010000009.1:24344352-24356691 GCA_026930925.1 Chelictinia riocourii | reverse complement strand
GGTAAAGAAAAGAAGCCAATTTTTTTTTTTTTTTTTTAAAGAAATAATCTCAGTCACACTCAACTGTGGTATCACCAGATAAAGTTATTCACAAACGTACATGAAGTGGTTGACAATTCCTTCATCATCCTGTGGGGTTTTTGCTTTGTTTTTTGGGGGGCGGGGGGGCTGGTTTCTGTTTCATTTGCTTTCTGATTACTCCAGCGCTGTCTTGCTGACTTAACTTTCTCCAGCAGACTGCCTTTAGTTCTCTAGGAGGTTCAGCTTCTCATCTATTAACCCCTTCCTGCAGGGAATCTCACTCACCTGACCTGAGAAATAGAAAACAGCTAGAGAGACCAGAGTACTGCGTGGAGAAAAAAGTCCAGCTCTGGACTCACTCCCATCTCACTTCACATCTAATTTTCTGTGTGACTTAAAACATGTTCCAGTTAAAAGAAAGCACTTATCAAGGTTCTAAAGCTTCTCAGTGTTCAGTAGATGCTTTTAATCCTGTGTTTTACCATACAGGGGCCTAAATCTACCTGTGATTACTTCCTTAGCTGCAAAATGGGCGTAGTTACACTGCAACAGTATAAAATCTGATCCATTTTGGATTCATTGATCCAGGGAGGGGAGAATTTCCAGGGAGCACAGCTGTTTCTCCAACTGTACTGACACGGAAACACATCAAACATGGAGCTGCCAGATTGCTACATTATTTAATCTACCCTCATGTTCCTTGGTGAGATCTGGAGTTTGCGGCTGCTCCAGCCACAGGCCTGCGTTCCGCTCCAGCTGACCCCACGCAGACATTTTGGAGGTGCTTTTGACCTCATATTAAGATTATCTGTGGTGCAGCTGAGGCTCAGGTCTGGGATGCTGCTTTTGTAACTTCTTGCCCTACTTGGTGTTCTGCGATGTGCTGTTACGCCTGCAGAAAAGGCTGATCATTTCCTCAGAATTTAACATATTCTGGATCATGATTTCATGACCAAATTACTTAAACCTTTGGGCACTGAAAACTATATTTTGAGGAGAACAAACACCCTCCTACAAACATCTTGGCTAGCAGTTTAGTAACTAAGTAAAGTAGTAAGAATGAAATAAATTCTAAAAGGTGGTTACATGGGCTCTGCCATCTGGCAGGCTAAGCATACACACCGACCTTTTGGGGAGCATATTTCCCATTTATGAATCGAAGGCTTCTTCTCAGACCCGGTGACAGCTCCCCCATGCGATGATCTTCCCATGAATTTTTACTCATATCTGGCTAGAGGCCAAATACACGCTTAAACCACTAGATCTTTCTAAACATATGCATATGCCAATGCAGAGCCCTAGGCAGGAGCGGTACAAGCCAAGTCCTCTGCTTTTAGCTTTGCTGGGAAGGGGAGGAGTAGAGACATCTAGATTGCAGCCTAATTGCAAGAGTAACATGCTTCCATGATTTTATCTGGTTTTAATTACTTGATCAATGGCTTTCACCTTTTTTCTCCTCAAAAAATGGTACAGATTACTAAGTAGAAATCTGCAACTTTGACTCCAGTGCTACTCATCATAAAAAAATAAGACAGTCTGATTCCCTGCTTCATTTTAGAAATTAATTACTAAAAGGTAACTGCAAAGAAAGTGTGAAGATGGCTTTCTCAATCTCCAATTCAAAGAAAACAAACAAACAAAAACCCCAATCCTAAAAAGTTTGTCATTCCTTCATTCCTAGAAAATAGATTTGTTGTTATTTTTCTCCACATGGGTAAAATTTTCAAAAGCACCTGCTATGTCTCATTAATTGTCATTGGGAATTAAGACTTCTACTGTTTTAATCCCTTGGGAAGCACAGCAACTTAGCCAGCTTTACCAGGACTAACTGGTTGCAATGCTCCCCATTTTACTCCGCTCCTGCACAAAAAAAGGAACCATTCATAAGCAGGAAAAACGCTATTATCTTGCAGCCAGCTTCCAGGTGGTATAATAATAGGGAATCTCCCATACTGAAGATTTTGGCTACTTCTACCCACACATTTCAAAAGCAGAGGAAAATAATTTCATTTCCTCTGTCAGTACATTCCTCCTCGCACTGTTAGGACATTTTATCTCCATCTATAATAGATCCTTTGTTCCTTCCATTTCAAGAACTCAAAAATGCTTCAGCAGGTGAAAACCACTGTGCTATTTTCTCTTTTATAATGAATCTTAGCTCATCCACAAGTACATCTGATAGATGTATGGAGGAAAGGCCTGAACAGGCATAAAGTTAAACCTGAGCTGGCATAAATGCTTATGTACAAGACTGACTGTATGGCCTCGATGACAAGATATCCTTTCAAGGTGACCTGCAGGGCAGCATGCCTCAGGCTGTTTATATTCCTGAGAGCTGCCTTTTGCTGACGTAATCAGACAATAAAAGCAGCAGTGCTTGTCTGGATTTATCATTGCCCAGCCCATTCCAGACACAAAAGTACGAGGATTCATAGTAGTATGGCTTGTAGCACAGCACCTGGGGGTGGGGGTACATAGCTGCATTGTTCTCCAGCACATAATATCTCAGGCTAAGGATTAAACCAAGGGAACAAGAGAAAAGTTATGCAAAAGATAGGCAAGGGACAAAGCACATCAGACTGAAATCAGATGTAAAATTGAGGTGGTAGTGAGGTTGCTCCAGGTAACAGGCACACAGATAAGCCCTCTTGCAACTGCTGATCAGATTGAGTCAAGTATGAGATGAGAAAAAAATAAATAGGTGAGACAAAGAAGGAGCTGGAGGGTGTACTGGCTAAACTCGAGCCTACAGCAAGAGAAGTCTCCATTTCAACTGAAGCAGGATGCCACTCACTTTCTGAAAGAGCCGGGGAGAAAGCCCCATCTGAGCAGTGCCTCTGTGTGGCTCAAAGAAAGCTGGGCAGAGCCTGCACAGAGCATGCAGGGATGCCCAAGCCCTCCCTGGCCAGAGGACAACAGCCTCAACCTGTGCTTCTTTGCATCCCCTCATCATTCCCCTTGTGTACATATTGTCACTCAGTTTTTAAATCTTACTGTTGGTCTTGCAAAACGTTCATCTTTTGTTTAGTCCAGTACTGGAATAGCTGGTCACGAGGTTATGTTAAAAAAACCTACAACTCTAACAAAGTAAAATAGATACACACATGGTGCTTCAGTTTAAACAAACAAAAAAACCCAACTCTGAAACACCCCAAAACAAATAAGAGCGCAAGCACCCAAGTAAGACCTGAATCACAAATAGGTTTGCTAATTCAGTGGTCAAATGGAAAACTTTTCACAAAGAGAAACAGTCCTTCCTTTTCCATATTAATTCTGTGTACATCTGAAATGATTCAATTCATGTAAGAAAAAAATGGGTTTGGGTTTACATTAAGATTTTAAAATTCCTCTTTCAAATGTGTTAATTATAAACAATTTTAAGAAAAATAACTGAGAAAATAACAAAATAGACCATTTCTGTCACACTTCTGAAACCACTATTGTTTAAAAATACCCAAAGTATTCCAACAGCTTTAAAATCCTTCCCCACATGGGGTTTTTTGTTTTGTTTTGTTTTTAAACAAGAAAGTCTTTTTGATAGAAATTTTACTTTCACTGGAAGTTTTCTGTCTTGCTCTAACCCATAGACCAGACAGTAAAAAACAGATGAAAAATCCTGTCTCATGAATTTTTTGAGCCAACTTCACCTTTTTTCTTTTTTTTTGAGGAAAGTCTGCCTTAAGATTTTTGAGTGCTTGAGACTGTTAAAAATACTTGCATGCCTTGTTTCCCTGGAAGTCCTGAATTTCCAGAAGCGTTGGCTTGCTTCACCAGGCTTCATCACCTGCTATTCTAGACTGCTTTTCCATTTATTTTTTTTAAACACGCTGTTTCTTTCTTGTCTCAGACCTGTTGATTTAAAAGAAACGCAGGCTGCCTTAACATAAATAAATGTTCTTCCTACTCCTACTCCCAGCAAGGCTTCACTACTCCCTTCTCCAGGTGCTCTTTCCCCACCCCCCATGCTGCAGACACAGCAATAGTGAGAAGAAAGGGGCGGGCTGGGCTGGGCTGTGATCCCCCCTACACTTCCTGCAATTAACTCGGGAAGAGATTGAAGGAAGATAGACCAGGGGAAGCATCAGGATTTTCTGGTTGAGCAGTCCAAGGTAAAGGGGATTCAGTGCACATAAAAACAAACAAGACCAGCTACCTTCACTGTTTGTTATGAAGGCACAGTCTGAAAGGTAGCTTGAAAACTTGAAGGGAGCTAATGATGGGGTTCACGCCGCAGACTTTCAATCTGGCAGCCTAACCAGGAAATATATAATTGCTTTGAGTCACTGGGTTTTTTAAAATTAATTTCAACACTAGCATTTCACTTGGAGTAAGTCTGAATGAGAAAGCTGAATTTTCAGAATGCCTTTTTTGCTCTATTGCACCTGTTTGCTAAATGGAGCAACATTTGCAAACGATCTTCTTATTCATCAAGAATAAAATTACTCAGCTGTCTTACTGTGGAAAATGAAGTACCACACAGAACAGGCTAAGTTGGTAAAGATATACTACAAGCTTATAGCCTACAGTCTTTTGAAAAATAAAATTGTATGTGTATACGTACATATATATGCATACACACAAATGTACACATATAATCTCTTCCAGTTTCCACATTTCTCTTTGACATTCACAAGCTTTTTAATTCCATTACACCTCTTCTTATTCAGATCCCCCAAGCATGCCAGGGCCACATGTGACTACAGAAAACCACTCTGGCAGCTCCAGCTGTAGAATCATGGCCCATAATGCAAAACACTCCCTCCAAGGACAGGGCTTCACAAAGCAGGTACTGTCGGGTCCAGCTCGTGAGACTTATTTGTCACTACTTAGGCACCTCTTTCCACTCCAAAGAACTATGTTTTTATCCCATCTCTTCAGAACCACAAGAGAGAAAAACTCACTTAAATGTAAATCGCAAATATATGATTTAAAAAAAACAATGAGATTTGGAATGAGGAAATATACATGCTGAAATCATCTGGGTTCTGTTACAGGAGTGTGCAAGAATGTGTTTTGTCTTGTAGCCTACTTGTTACTTTTATGTAAAGTCACTGATTTCATCTAGCTTTGAAATTTATAGGAAAAGGAGCTCTAAGAAACCAAATAATCTACAATTCTTGAACAACAGTAACCTCCACATAGAAGAAAACCTAAAGAAAACAAATAAAATAACTCCTTCCACAAATTCTGCAGTACTCGGAATCAGCAGAGTTGTGGGGTTTGCAGGATGGGACCACAGAAAAGATGGCTGTGGGCAGCACCCCATGATCCACACAAGAAGAGATGAAAGCAGTTACTCTGCCTGCTGCTACTGCAGGAGCTATCTACATGCAATTGCAGAAAAAACAGATGTAAACTGCACTAAAAGCAGCACAGTTCTGACACTGAACGAGGAAAAACTTTGATGTTCTAACATACCTTTTCACTGGGTAAATATGTATTTTGCAGGGCCTTTAGCAGGCATGTGGCTAATTCACAAGGGGAAGCAAAACAAAGGGAAACCTGAATAGGTCACAACCAGAAAAGTAATTTCTGTCAAATCTGTATGAATATATCAGAATGTTCTCATCAATGCTGGTCAGCATGTGGGAGAAATGCTGAAATTATCATCCTTGTTTCTTAAAATGTCAAACTTTTCCAGCCACGAAGCTGCCTCCTCATACAGAACGACATGAAAGATTCCTTCCGTTGCCCACAATCCTCCTCTGAGCAAGCTCCCCCACGTCCACGCTAGTGGCTCACCTCCACATTTGCCATCATGGGAGTGAGGCTAGTACTTTTACACTGTTCCCTCTATTGTTTTTTAATCACTTCTTGCCAGTATGGTTTCAACCTGATTTTTGGTTTGCTGGTTCCCCCCCCCCTACTCTGTTTTCTGCTTTACACATGCCACAGTGAGGAAGGAGCAGCATCTATGTTTGGACATGAAACTCTGGTCTTACAAGTAGAAAAATCATTCTCAGGAGTGAACACTGCTGTGTGTGTTTGCAGAGCTGGGGCCTTATTTTGTAAAACATTCATATTAATAAATTGTAATGTAAAGCAATTACACAAGCAAAATTAAGCAGGCAGAAACTATTTCAGCTCTACCAGATCAAGATGAAGTAGAGAAAATAAAGCACTAAACACCACAGAAGAACATCTGCTTCAGAAAGTAGTGAAAAATTGCAAGCGGAAAGCAGAGCTTTCCTTTCCCACCTGTATAGCCTTGGGTACACCTGCCCAGACTTCAGTGGCCACATTGCAACATGGCACGGCAGAACCTATTTTTAGGTAGTAATTTGTGTAAAACTATATATTGAATGCAGCAAGTAACTTCTGTAAAACTATATTCAGTATAGCAGGACAAGACAAAGAAGTCATCACTAGTTGCAGAGGGCTCAGGAGGGAAAGCACCATTGCAAACAGCACACAAAAGCCATCACCAGACAGGCCTGAAGTAGCAGAGCACTGCTACGGCAGCTACGACTGCTGGCTGAATACACCCACAAATTACAGGACAACATTCTCTCACTGCACACACAACCCGTTTCGAGCCATGCGTCCCACTCAAGAGCCTTTCACTCTGTTTTGGTTTGAGCTGAACATTAGTAGCAACATCATTTTCCTTCTGCTACTCAGCAGTCAAGGGAAGGAAGAGAGGAGTTGGATAGGTTCTGAAAACCAAGAGAAACAAAGATGGTTTCACAAAGTGAAAGTTGGCCGTTAGCTGGAACGAGTGCCAAAGGGAAACATTTTCCAGCAAGTTTAGTGCCGGACGGCTTTACCTTTGGGAGAGGAGTGCTGGCTGCAGGGAGTGCCGGCAGCTGTCTTTCTCCACAGATGGATGGCTTCATGTTGTTGTGGATTTGTATGTGCATGGTTACCCACAAACATTTATACCAGCCAGATCCTAAAGAACAACTCTTGATTCAAAGCGTAGCGATACATTATTCATGAAGTTTCCCCAGAAAAATGAATGTACTAGAAAATATTTGCCCACAATGTTTCTGAGTTAATGCTCTTAAAATCCAGAGGTAACTGTGTGCAGGAAAGGGTGGTGCTCACACGAGACCCGTTCTCACAGAGGACACAGTGAGAACAAATTAGTTCTGCCACAGAGAAATAGCAGATCAAGCCCCGGTCTGAGACTTGGAAAACCTGGGGTTTTCTCCCCACTCTGCCCCTGGTCACTCACCTGATCCCTAGGCAAGTCCTCTCTGCCACCACTGTACTTTCTGACCTTTGTGTGCCTTCCCTACACAATCTGTAGGTCAAGTGCTCCTCTTCTGTGTATGTGAAGCAATGGTGTCCTACTCTCAGTGGGACCTCCAGGTACTGCTGTACTAAACAAACAGCAATAACAAAAATTACATACATAATTTTTTCCCTAGGGCTGCAGTTTATCTTGAAGTAACACAAGGCAGCTTCTGCTGAGTTCTTCCAATACAGAAAGCACTTTATTTTATCCCCTGCGACCAGACCATGTCAGACTCAGCACTGCTACCACCACTGCATCAAAAGCAGATTTTAGAAAAATGTACTTGGGTGTTTTGAGCACATTAGCATCCACCCTGTCCACAGGCATGATACTGCTAAACACTGTCCCGCAAAAGCATCATTTTACAAACAGATGGGAGGAGAGATGGACTTGTGCTAACCCTGATATGAGCCAAGCATACACTAACCCACAGTTTGTACTGGCCTGGGTTTCTTCAGTAGTCTATTTACCATTGCAGCTATATCATATGAATGATCTAGGGAAAACAAGATGGACTGAATAATCCAGTCTCTCTTAGAAGGCCCTGACCAACCTCTGCCTGAAGGACATGGTAGGCAGCCTCAGCTGCCTGTGTGCACTGAGGCCTTAGATGCCGTAGGGCTGGCAGCTGCCCCTACAAACAGCAATGTGGTGCAGTATAAGGGTGCATGTTGTCACAAGGCTGAGTCTGACATCAGCTAGGGAAAACTATGTGTGGTTGTTGAAGGAGACAACCAAGAATTGCAATTCTAGTCTTGCTCCCAAGCTCTGTCACTAACAGATTGGGCAAGTTTCTCATGACTACATTAAAGCCTCTGTAAAACTGCAAAATACAGTATAAACTGCCAGTTAAGCTCCTTTTAGGGGCTGGGAAATGCTCTGAAATCTTTAGGTGAAATCTGTTACACCAGTGCAGTATCAATATCTATGCTGATGAATAATGACCATCCTGAATATGAGACAGCCAAGAAGGAGGTGAGGCACGAGAGCTGTCCTTCAAGGCATGTTCTCTCACTCATTTTTGGTCCAAAAGCTCTCTGTTCCCAGACTATGAGAATTTCTTCACCCTTTTGATTTAATTCTTAAACCTGCCAGAGTCCTGCAATGGCTCCAACAACCCAGTGAGAAAGGTGAGGCTGCCTCTTTATAACAGGCCTGTGTCAGCACCTCCATTCTCAGCCTGTAAAGGAGTAGCATTCAGGGAATAATAATTCAAAAAGAGCTATGGGAAAAGAACTATGAAATGTAAGTTAGTAAAAGGACCTTGGATGTGAGGGAAAAGTCTAGCATAACAGTACAGGTGAGGCTGGAGTGAGAATGACGTACCCTCTCCTTAGTTAAATCCCCCAAGTCAGACCTTCTCTGACCAGAAAAGACAGCAAAGAAGGCCTGTTGTACATGTAAGAGACTGAAGGCATCTTCCTCTGATTGGGACTCTCTTCTCCCACCCTCCTGCCCCCAGTGAGGGAAGATTATCTCATCTGTCTGCAGGAATAAACCAAGGAAGATGATTCTCAAGGATTCAGAAGCAACGAATGCCTCATGTTTTATATCTTTAGTACGCCATTTCATCTAATTATGAAGTATCTTGATGAGGGAAAACACAAATGCCAGTCTCATTGTCCTAAGTGCAATTGATGCTCTTACATACCAGAAGGAAACAGGACAAAGTCTGTGGTTTCTCTAAAACTGAAGACACTTTCTTAAGAAACTGGAAGTATAAGACAATTTAACAATGTGTCTGAAAACCCTGTACTGATTTGTCTTGCTGTCATAGTCTGGAATTTAAGCAGCATCCCAACCATCCCCCAGCTCCTCAGATTTAAAAATAAAAAATTTTAAAAAAATCATCAAATCTTTGTGGTCATCCATTACTACACGAGGGGGAACAACAACACCAGTCCCCCACCCAAAGCTGGCTTCCCCTATTGCTTCTCTGCCCAATAGATTTTTGGGTTAGGGTTTTCGGGGTGGGGGGGTGGGCTCCCGGCGCAGGTACTCACCCTGTACTTACTGATGTTATGCCTCTCAACGCAGGCACCCTTCAGGCAGAAGCGTCCTTCTCCGCAGCCGGTGCCGTCCGCCCACGGGAAGTGACGGGTCTGGCAGACGATCTGCCCACGCGCCTTGCCCGTGCACCAGAGCTTGGCGCAGTACTGCATGTACGGGCAGGGCTTGGAGCCCACGCCGAAAGCCAGCTCACACTGTTGGTTCAGGCTGTAACTCGTCCCCGGAAGGTCTTCAGGAAGCGGAATGGGTTTGGCAGGCTGGTCCAGCAAGCAGTCTCCTGCAGGAGTGGGGATGGGGAGAGGTCTACCAGGTCCTTGGGGGGGGTTGTACGGACCAGTGTGGGGAGGGGACAGCTTCACTGCGGGTAATTTGGCCAAAGCTATCCCAGCTCCGTGCCACCGGCAGGACCCAGGGATGCCCTCAAGGCCGGCTGCATCCCAGACCCAAGCGACCATCTCTTGGTGACGCTGGGTAGAGCCGTGCCGGCAGCTTCAGGGCAGACATCACTGCTGGCGGCATCCCGGCACGGAGAAAGCTCGTCCCAGAAAGCAAAAAAGCCTCCAAACTCCCCGTTTCCTTCTAACTTTGTTCGCCGAGGGGGTAGAAGAGTTCCTCTACAGCCCGTTAGCCTTTCCCGGTAACCGGCCCCGGGGACGGATCCTGCTCCCACGGGACAGGGACACAGGTAAGAGGGCGAGGGATGCGGGAGGGCTCACCGTGGCCGCTGTCGAGGAAGTCGGTGATAATGGCAGCGCTGCAGGCTGACCAGGGGTTGGCGCGGTCAATCTGGATGAGGGTGGGGGACATCATGTGGTTGGTCTTCAACCGCCCAAAGACCTCCTCGCAAGCCTTCACGTTGTCGTGGGGCATGTTGAAAACATGGCCTGGGTGAGGGATAAAGGGAGGGAAGCATGAATAACCCCGCTTGGCATGTGGAATAGGGCCCCCACAGCTGCTTGCAATGAGGGAAACCGAGGCACAGCGTGAGGCAGAACCTTGGAAGGATTCCAAAGGCTGTGGACAGCCCAGGAGGCACCTGGGGAAGGATGATGCCCGTGCACGCCCTGGCTAGGACTGCAGGCAGGGACCGGGAGCTGGCCGGACAGGCACACGTGAGCCACCCTGCCGGCAGCGTCCTCGAGCCAGGGAGCTTTTCTGGCACGCAGTCCCAGCTGCTTCGTGCACGTGGGAAGTGCGTGGGAAAAGAAGGACAAAGGAAATTGCAAAGAGAAGGAGACTTCTAGCGCTCGCCTCTCTCCCTGCTCCTCCTCCTCCCACCGAGCACCACAAGTATCTCCGGAGGTAGGTGTGCCCTCCGCCTGTTATTTCGGGACTCCTGAATCCTGGAAACCCAGCTGAGGTAGCACAACAGCAAAGCCTCTTGCTTTCTCAGCAGCTCTTTCCCACCCGGCTCGGGGGGGTTCTCATGCCCCAAGGTGGAGTTTCCCCATCACCAGATACCGGTTATTGTCTGATCTTCCGGAGGTTGAAATCAGGGTTATTTTGAACCTCGCCAGCTCCTGGCATTCCTCCCGAGAGGAAGAGGAGAGTGGGGAGCCTTACCCAGCTCGTGGGCGGTGGTGAAAGCCGAGGGCAGCCCATCGTCCTCGATGACGGAGCAGCTGCGCTTGGGGTCGCACATGGTGCCCACGTCCGCCATCCCCAGCGTGTCGCAGGTGGTGGCACCGCACAGGTCCTGGGAGGCACGGAGCCGAGGGGTTAGTCCCAGGGCCAGCACGAGCATCAAATTCCCCATCCTCACCCCATCCCCGGTACCCCACGGGGAGCCGATCCCAGGCTGCTTGAGGGGGAGAGGCAGCCCAGAGGGATGGGGAGCGCACCAGGCTGTGGAGGAGGCAGGAAACCTCACCCTGACCCAGACCAGGCTGCAGCCATGGGTTTGCATTTATCCCTGGCACTTGGGGATGCGTTTTGTGTGTAGCATCCTCCCGCCCCTTCAGCAACAGCTTTTCCCACCCGAATGGCTCCTGCGGCCAGGGTGGAGATGGTTTTGGCATAGAAATCTCTCATGTTCTCTGTCCCACCTCAGAGTAGGTTACGTGCTGTAGTTAAACTTGCCGTTTGTCTCAGGTTTGTAGGAACTCGCATTGTGAGACCAAAGGAGGTTTCGCTCCCTCAAAGGTAATTTTTTTCTTCATAGAGTTTTGGAAAAGGGCCTTTCCTTCAGATGCAGGAAAATACGGAAGAAAATAGATGGCGTTTGGGCTTTCGTAACATGGCAGGTGTTGATTTGTTAAGAACAATTTTAAGCACTATTTTCTTCTGAGATTTATGCCCAGTGTTTCGTGAAATAAACATAAATGCAGGGGGCTACAGCTTGTCAAAACTAAACCGCACCTTGTTTTGCATCCTTCAGGTTATAAGGTATAAAGAAGTGAACACTTTGAAAGGAAACAAAACTCTGAAGTAGACAGCTACAGTGTATAGTAAATGCACGTTAACAAGAATTCTCATAAGAGGGTTTCACCTTACATGTAACACTGGTATAAACGATTAAGAGCAAGTTTCCTCTTTTAACAAGTCTGAGTGATAATTTTGCCCTTTAGGAGTGTGAATTTTATTTTTCACAGTTTTCTTCTTGGTGAGATATTTATTTCAAAGTAATTGCATTTAACTCGCAGGGCGTTTTTTCTTTTTTTTTTTTTTTTTTTAGAGATTCCTCCGCTACTTCCTCAGCTCAAGTTCTCTTTTAGAGGGATCCGCTTTACACAGCATTAGGTTACAGTATCTGTTACAGAGATTGACCAGCAAGTGATTTATTTAATGACACAGTTGATTTCTAAGGGCGAATCGAATACACATACAGTTAACCAGAAAAAAAGCGATTCATGGGAATGTGGGATCACATCTACAGACGATGTACTAGAAGTCTTCATTCTCAGGGACTTTGCATGTGGCACGTCCTGCCCTCACTGGAGCTGGTGGCAAAATCCTCGTCACCCGCAGCGGGACGGGATTATTCACTTGATGCGGTGTATGGATGGGCAGAGCCCATCTAGAGAAAATAACCTGCAATTCTAATTTTAAAGCCTGCAAGTATTTTAGTG
>JANZLP010000009.1:24100669-24111722 GCA_026930925.1 Chelictinia riocourii | reverse complement strand
TTGAGGCTGCTCTAAAAACCTTAAAAATTAAGGATCCCCATAGCAAGCTGCCACTCTAATGATTATTTACGGAGTCACTTTGGTGCAAATTCCTAAGTACAGGACAAAAACCAACCCTGCAGTGGAGAAAAAACAGAAAAATTAAGGAAAAAAACCCCAAACCTCTGTATGGAATTCTCCAGGTCCAAACTCCTAAATACAGGAAAGAACCTGCAGAGAAGGGAAAAATGGGGGGCAGGAAAACTGGTAGAAGGGCTTTTCCCTTCTTCCCTCCTGTTTTCCTGTGGGATTAGTGTTTCCCTATGGAATTAAGCCTTTCCCCATGGGATTAAGTGTCTCCCTGTGGGATTAGCATTGTTTCCCTGTGGGATTAGCAAGGAGGAAGGCAGGATGAGACTCTGCTGGTTCTTGAGGGTGAATAAATGGGATGGCGGACAGCGGGTGACTGTCAGGAGGGAAGTGGACAAGCAGAAAACCATGCGGGAAGAAGCATTGCGGGATCAGTCCAGTTTCTTCCCCAGCCGTTTAAAGACGCTAACGGTGCCAGCGCTGTCCATCTGAGCACCGGGGGTCTCGCTGGTGCTGCTCACCTTCCCACACCCCCAGGTCCTTTTGATTGTCACCCGAAATTCGGGTTCACTTTTATCCTTTGTGCTGGTGACATTGCCATCCTGGGCTTCGACTGGCACTGCAGCAATACTGACATCGCTGATTTTGGATGCCGCTGGTTGTGGTTTTGCCACCATACGGATACCAGTGGTGTTCCTGTGACCAAGCTGCTGGATGGCAGCAGTGACGGTGACCGGTTTGGCTTCTGAACTGGTGGCTTTCGCCTTGATGGTCCCTCCCAGCTCAGTGCTTTCCTTACAGGGAGGTTTGGCGAGTTTTTTTAGGACGCCGGCGTACTGGAGGACAGAGCAGTCGTCATCACTCTCGGTGGCTTTGTCCCCATCGGTCCCCAAGGTGTCACCCAGTCTGCTGAAGACCCCTGTGGGCTGGGAGACAAGGGTGGGTAGCCTGTCAGCACCCGCACCCCCATTTTGGGTGCTCAATTTACCCTCCCCTTCCCCTTTGTCCCCCAAATTCTGCCACTGTCACAGAGGCAAGATGGATGCTGGCCTTGCCTGTGAAGTGTTTTGAGACGTAATGATGCAAAACGCTGTCTGCAGCAATTAAATTAATGATTAGGCTACAGAACAGGTCTATAAATCACCCATGAAATCACATTCCTTCTTATTTTTCTTGAGGGTCTGAGTCTGCAACTTGTTTTATGCCCGGAGACTTCCATGCTGAGGTTTTTATCCCCTGAGAAGAAAAAATCACCTGCATCCTCAAATAAAGAGCTTTTTGCCTCCAGAGGAGAGAAAAAAACCTCCTGTATCCACCATTAAAGGGGTAAAAATAGAAGCGCAGATGGGGATCACCCAGGGATTGGGGATCTGCTTGCCTTCAGTGGCTCCATCCTGCAGAACCCTGCGCCATACACCACCCCGGTGTACTACAGCGTTACGAAGGACTATTCTCATGACAGCTCTGATCACAATGTCACCGAACAAGAAGATCTGAACAGTCTCCCTGCACTTGCAAAGAAGAACAAGCCTGCCAAATAAATCCTGGGACCCTGAAACAACACAGGCAGTGGGAGCTATGTGGCTGTATGCACTGTGTTGGGAAAGTGCCAACAGAAATTGCTTTGGCATTGCAGCAAGCTTAATTTAATACCTCTCCAGGGCATTTAACAAAACAGATTCTTAGAGGCAAATTAATTCGCTTTTCCTTAACGCTAATTTATTCTTGTTTGGTGAAGTGTTAGGCACAGGTCAATGTTTAGCATCTTTAAAGAATCTGTAGTTAAATATAGGAGTGCAACGCCATTCTGTGTTATGTGCAAGTGCAACTGTTTGTGGAGTTGGGCCAGAAAAAGGAAATCCAAGAAGAGAAGGGCATTCAAAGAAAAAAAAAAACAGTCTCTTTTTGCTGGACCAGTTCTCGTATAGGATGAGATTCACCTACCCAAATTTACATGCCTGTAACACAGACACCCCATGTGAGCTGCTTCTCTATAGAATCCTTCTAGAGTGGATGTGGACAATTAGGCACTTCTAGGAAGCAGCTCTTCTCATCTCAGCATAGTCCTCTGAGGAACACACATTACCTACCAAGCAGATGAGTGCCTCCCCAGATGTGACTATTTCTGCCCATTGACTGTAAAGGGACTCTCTCAGGTGGATACTCCTATGCTAGGAATAACTGAAGCTGGGTGTCATGAACCTCATTCACCTCATGCTTCTGGAAATACTGCAGTGCTGGTAGCACATAGACCCAAGGTCCAGACCCATTGGATTTGTTACAGAAATGAACCAACTAATAATGAGTGTTCCGTAAGGTAACAGTAATGCTTCCATCATTGTGATCTAAGCTTCGTTTGGATAATTGTATCTTTTCTGTCCAAATTCCTCTAGCTACTTCAGCTGGATACCATCCCTTGTCCTGTAAGCCCTGGTGTGGTGCAGCTGTGTACCCTTGAGTGGTGTTGCTCTGTCCCAGCTACAGTTGCATTTCAATGGCAGGTGAAGCAATTCTCTTACTTCCTGAGAATAATTTGTGAAAGTCCATCAAGTGTTTTGTGATAAGTGACACACTGACTGTAAGACATTAACAATACTCATTGCTGCTATCATCTTGTGAGCAAAGTGGATATTCATAACCTGCGGCATCCAAGAAACCAGCCCAAGGACACTTGCCCCAGACTTGCAAGAGATTATCTATCTGGACTAGGCATAAAATGAATAAGATTACATGAGCCAAATGCTAAGGCTCTTGCCAAATAAAACAAGTGTCAGCCTCTAGTAACCCTCAAGCAACTGTAAAAAATTCTTTGAACAGCCAATTCAGCCTCACTAGTCAACACTGTTTTTCACCAAACTATAGTGTTAAAAGATCTTAGAATTTTGCATCCATTTTGGAAAATGCCTATGTGATATTTTTAAGAGCACAAGACGTTAAGTAACCATTCTGCATCTATGGGAAATCACTTTCCTGGGCAAGTCAAAACAAGACCTCACCTCCCACCAAAGCGTCAGGAACTATTTCATTTTGGCATAGGGTGGCTTTGCATGTATGATTATTATTGTGAGTTATTAAACTATCTACTTCATCCCCAAAATAACTGTAACATGAGGGAAGAAAACATTGGGGTTTTGCAATTATTTGGAACAATGCATGTTTGGAATTTAAGAATTCATGACATTTTTGCACTCTTTTGTGTATATCGGGAATTCAGGAACAAAGTTCCTCTTTATTGTTGTTAAGGAAGTTTTGGACAGAGATTTGGGATTTGCTTCTTGAAGAAAATGGAAGTGGTTTTGCTACAATGCAAGAAAATTGTTCCACTTAGCAAAAGAAACTAGGAAATAAAATAATTTTCTCGTAACAATCTTTCTCTAGTACAGATTATTTTTCCCCTTAGAACAGATTTTTCCTTAGCAGCTCAGAACAAGCCATTGATAAAAACATCTGCAGACAAACTAGAGCAGTAAGGATCAGGGTGTCTTGAAGTAATACAAAAGTAAGGTGGAGGAGGAGGAAGGGGAGCCCTGGGGCAGCTGCTGGTCACCTGAACATGGGAAAATCCAGGGCTGAGGTCTTTGGATGCATCAGCTCTACATGGGCTGGGTTGAGGCTAACAGGAACAACTTATTGCATAGCTCAGAGCTAAGCTAGGCTCTTGTGCTAATGGGTTCTTCCTCCAATGCATCAGAGTTATCTCCTCAAAACATAACAACTTCTTCCCTTTAAGCCACTCCATGCCCTGTCTAGCCAGTGCAGGAATTCATTTTCTTCATCTTTGCAGCCAACTGTGGCTTGCAGCTCCCTGGATCACAGGGCTCTGAGCACACAAGCACCTTTGGGTGCACACACACCATAGCCAGCCCCAACAGCCAGAGACATACAGCCAGCAGCATCCCATCCTCTCCTCTCCCCTTTCCCTCCCTGCTCTCCAGCCAACTAGTCTGTACAGCTATAATGGGATGAGGGATGGAAAGGAAGGAAGAGAGGAGAAAATTAACTCTTAGCAGTGCAGTAAATGGGTAACACCCTGCAGCACAGTAGGGTTGGAGAGGAGGAAGAGCTGGGACTGGGACTCCGCAATCCCATGCTCTTTGCTTTGGTACAATAGCTAGATCACAGCAGCAAAGCATAGCCCAGCTGCCCTGGGTGCTGCGGGGCTGGGAGGCTGTGGCAGATGGTACCTCGAGCACAGGCAGCATCTCCTTGGGGACAGGCTGTCCTGGGTCCCCCAGCTCCTCACCCTATGGCTGCGGGTGCAGAGAGCAGAGGAAAGCCAGCTTTGCCCTGAGGCCACCTGAGAAGAGGATTTACTGTCCCAGCTCAGAAACTCACCTGCATCCTGACCTAAGTAAGGCATTTCTCAGGCATGGGATATGCAGTTTGACAGATGGCCTTGATCTCTGTGAACCCAAGTAGCAGCTCAGCTCTGAAGCATCTCCAGCAGGATCTTTTTCACCTCCCCATCACATGTTCCTCTTTATGCTTCCCCCGCCCCGAGACATCCTAAAAGCACCATTCTCTTAATTAAATTTCAGCCCCAGGCCAACAGCTAATTGAGAGTTCTGAAATTTTTGTTCAACATACTTGGAATTCAGTTAAAACCCAGTTCTCTTCTCCTCTTTCTGTCCTTATCTGTCAAGTGGTCTGTGACCCTTTGTTATTTTTTGAGAAGTAATTGGCAGATAAATTCCCCCGGCACCACGAGATCTCCAGCAAATGCACCAGAGCATTAAATTCTGTAGATGAGGAATGAGTTCCTACTTCTTCCCCCTGCACATATTCTGACATGTTAAGAAGAGCTGAGAGAGTTTTAAGTGGAAGTGGAGGCATAAGGTCAGCACTCAGCTTGCTAAGGAGAAGCTGGTTGAGAGGACAGGCAACTGCATACTGTCGGGAAATAAATCACTAGCAGAAAGGAATTAAAAGAAATAACTCATCATTGTAACTTCCTCTGGATAGCCAGGGTCTGAATAAAAACCTTAATGCCTTGTAAGAAATCAAAGAGTCCCCTTCAAGCTTCACCCTGTGTTACGTTGTACCCTGCAACACCCCACACTGCTCATAATGTCTGAAGCTGCATTTTACCCTCAGCATTTATTTAGTCTCAACAGCATGAGTGTAAACTGTGAGTTTATGAATATGCCACCAAAGAGAGAATCTATTACTCCTAAGTACTTTACCACATTGAAGCCATTCCTCAATTTAATCTAACCTGTTATTTCTTAATTAAAGCTCATTATTTCTAACCCCTGCCCTTCCAGTGCTTGTTAACCTGGTAAAATGCCATCAGCTTTCTTCAATTACAAGCAAACAAGTCCCCTGGCAGGAGAGGGGGGACCTGGCACTGCTGCAGAGCCCCAGGGAGAGGGGATGAATTTGTGAGCAGTGCAGAGAGTGGGAATGGACACAGCAGTGGCTTGGGGAAGGGCTGGTGGAAGAGGGGTGGGTGAGGTTTATGGGCCTGAAGAACCACAGGTTGGCTGAAGCACATAGCATTCATCAGAGACTTTCAGTTTAGGAGACACCACATCCAGCATATTTACCTGAATCTGGCTAGTCCCAATGCATTGGTGATAGAGGCCACATAGTAATCGCCTCTCTGCAGTGCACAGATGGGTACCCAGGAAGGGTTATTTACTCCTGCAAAACACAGAAGCTTAAAACTTACCAAATTTTCAGTTTAAGCCCTAGTCAGGTTGCCTTCTTACCTTGTCTCTAGATTTGGGTGGTGGAAAAGGTACTTTCAGGGGCAAAATTGGGCATCCACACTGTCCTGTGCTAGAGGAGACTGTGGCCATGCTGATGACTCTTTGGGAGAGCCTCTCCCCTGCAGTCCTGGCCAGCACCCCAGGGCCACATTAGGGACCAACCCACAAAACACCAGCAGTTCCCTAAAGAAAAGGATGAAAAGACCACAAAGGCACCCAGCACCTACCTGCAACCAGAACAGGCTATTAGAGCTCAGCTTCTGCTCTGTGGTATAATCCTGCAAAGAGCACATTACTATAGTTAAAATCATGGTACTTCTAAATTAGTAATACTCAAGTCACTGAAGAGGATGCTGAGCAACTGCTTAAATTTTTCAGAGCCACAAGAGAGGGTGGATCACACATTAGGGAATGAATTGCATACAGTCCCTTTACAATCTGATCTGCCCCTGGATGCTTCTTTGAACTAATTAGTTCAAGCAGGCCCCAATTAAGGAGCTGCTAATGAAGCCTGGGGTATAGTCCTACAGCAAAATTAATGTAATCACTCAGCAGTTATTTGTTTATTTTGCAATTCATGTTTCCCAAGGCTTCTGGAGGCCTCTTTGGCCAGCATTCCTCCTGGACCTGCCTCTTCTCTTTGCTCGCTCAGAGGTTGCTCGTCAGCACTCTTCAAAGCAAGGCATCCATCTTGGGGAGTGTGCTGTAACGCACAGTGGATTGAAGCTTGCCTGTCCTGCAGGACTGAATTTATTTTACTAAAATACCCTCTGTTCAGCAGTTAACCAGCCCTGCATGTTTCTGCCCTGTCAGGGTCTAAATGCAGACCCCGATGGGAGAGCATCACTGGCATTGCCCGTGCCCCAGATCAGGGGCACTTTCCCAGCTATCGCCTGAAGAAGGGGACATGACTGCAACACTACAGGTCCCATGGGCCATGGGTGATGGGCAGAAGTATTAAGGACAGTCTGTGTTTTATAATTGCTGAATTTTCTTTAATAACCACCTTGTGAATTGTGCTCCGTGTGCCGTTTCTGTAGAGACAGGGGATACTGCAAGTCCACCAGTGGCCGCTCACTGCTCTTCCAAAAGGTAAGTATTTTCAGAATTTTCTCTGATTATGAGATTCAAAGTAATGGCATGTAACCTATGGCATGTAGCATGTAACCTCTTGTACAGTTTTGCTGCTATTATGCAAATCATTGTTAATAAGATTTAATAGGCTTTCCCTATTAAATCTTTTTTTATTTTGTCTTCCTTAGATCTGAGAGCACTCTGAACACTTCCTAATATGCCATACGAATGGTTCTCAGACTTCTGAAGCAGTCAGGTTTTGGGTAGCTGTGGTCCTTTGTTTCGTCTTGGGGTGGGTTTTGGTTAAGCTGTGCCTGACTAGCCTAGCCCTGGCAAAAATTAGATCAGAAATGAACACATGCAACCTGAAAGGGGATATCTGTTTCACTTTGAAGATTCCAGCCTCTAACCAATTATAGTTTGGCTGAGAAGGCTAAACAAAATTAATTTATTTTCATAAATACAACCGAGTATTCTGAATATTCCTCAGGTATCCAAAACAACTTTCACATACTGTTCCTTCATGACAGTCTGAATGCTCATGCAGTGCGTGCCCAGAAGGAAGGCCATATCACCCTTCTTGATGGGGCAAGGGAAGGGGAAAGGCTTTGCTTCATCACCTTCCCTTTCTGTTGCCTGCATGGCTGCTGAATTAATTTGTTGATGAAGAATACATAGGCTATATTTATACAAATGCAATTCTGTTAATTTGAATGGTCTGTAGAAGGGAGAGTTAGGTCTGTAGCCTTTTACACTCAAACGGCTTAAAATGGGATTTGGGACATTGACATAGAACATAGGAAGACTTTCAATGTTGAGGAGGATGGTGGTACATGTATTTGAAGTGTCTTCATTTTCTTTTAACGGGCAATGAGAGAAACTTCCCTTCTAATAACATGGAATACGTACTGGTTTTGTAACACTGTTCCTCTGAAGTGTACTCTGCTGATCAGTAAATGATTTGTGCTACAGGCACTGGAAGCTCATGCTGAATTTGAGTTTTGAGCTACAGTGCCACTACTACTGACCTGAATGGCCATTCCATTTCTTTTTAAACAGCTTCTGAATGATGATTAAGAGCCTGTTTATATAGAACTCTTTGCTGTTTAGGTACTCTGTGCCTGTTTTTTTAATTCCATTTACTCTTTGTTTATTTTTGACTTGGAAATATTTTTGTTGAATTATTGTGAGCTAATAACTTCATTGTCCAGAACTGCTTTTCCTCCACAATTGTTTTTTTTTTCCTGGAGCATAGATTGCCGGTTTCATTTATTTATTAATATTTTAGAAATATTAGTAGACTTAAGAATTCATGCACGTATGCCTTCTGCATTGTTTTCACTGTGTATTTCTTTGTAAAAATGGCTTTGCTTGCTAGCAGGGTGATGAGCTACATTGAAGGAGCTCATTGTATGACACAAGCATCTGACGCAAAGATGCATGCAATACAGAAACTATTTAAAGATCCATTGTATCAGTGGCAGATCTGGGTATGCTTCAGTGAAAGCTAAGTTGTGACCTGTATGGGCATGCACAGAGAGTAGCCAGTTAAGGTTTCCTGAGCCATACAGATTCCATCTACAGCATATAAGACATTATTATCATTCTGGCAACTGTCCTTTTCCAGTATTGAACCATAAACTTTGTCAGTAGCAATATTACGGATATAAGCCTAGGTTGGGCTAAAACTGACTTTGTGTGCTAAGGATACAGTGCTGTTGCCTTGTAGTAAAGACTTCTACATGCTGTACATGTGAAAAAAGGGTGGTGAGAGATTTATTCTTTTGGCTGAACGTTGACAACAAAGTTACCAGATTGGGATGTATTAAAATATTTTTTTGCTTTCACAAAGCAGTTGAATTCTTGGCTCAATGATGCTGTAGTTGCTGGTGATATTTTAAATGAGAATTAATGCAGTGTCTCCCAACTGGCTTCTATCTAGGAGCAGACGACTCAGTTTTATCGGAAGATCGACTCAATGAGACTGAACTAACCGATTTAGATGGCCAGCTGGAGTCCCCTCCCAAAAACTTCCTGTCTGTAGAAGAGGACAACAATATGCACCATTCTCACAATGATGTCTCACGTGCTGCTCAAGAGCATGATCTTCATGATTCAGAGTATGACAGCCATGGCGAAGATAAAATGATAGCTAGAAAACACAGTCACCACTGGCATCACAAACATTCCCATCATTCCCATGGCCACTGTCATTCTGGAAAAGACCTGAAAGATACTGGGATAGCTAATATTGCTTGGATGGTAATTATGGGAGATGGCATTCACAACTTTAGTGATGGCTTAGCAATCGGTAAGCAAAAGCACTGAGTATTTCTCAACAGTTTCTTCTTACCTTTAGTAACTTCGGTAATATTTTCCTTATCAGTGATCACAGGTAAGGCTTCCAGTTAGCTCCTAGGGTTACTGGCATTGTTTAATCTCCTTCAGAGCAGAAATTAAAAGGCCATCAGTTGTAATAGGCTTCCTCTTGTCAATATTCTGTGGCTGTTTTCACCAAGATTACTGTATTGATAGTAGTGACAGTAGCAATCTCTGCCAAATAAAGTTAGGTGCAGACAAGCCTCCTTATGAGTTACAGAGCACATGTAATGCGCACTTATTGTTTGGGTCTTAGTATTTGCCTTTGAATAATAAATAAGTGCCTTTCAGTCTTATATTTAATATTTATTTGTAACAGTAGTATTATTTCAATTATTATTAATATATAGAATAATACAATACTTGTAAATAATAAATGTAGTATGAGTCAGGTAGCTAAAATATTTTTTTTTTAAAGTGCTACTTAGGGTAATTTAATTTTTGTTTGAGCAAAGTATTGTTTTGGCTTATGCTTAGTATAGATTTATTTCTAGCCAAATGTAGAAGAAATTGAAGTACCAAACAGATCTTACTAGATTTATTAAATCAACTTTGATTCACATAAGCCTCTAAATGTGATTTGAATTGTAAAAACACATTAGTTTGATATGTCATACAAGTCAAAATGATAGTGAGACTACTGAAGTGCATACTTTTAATTTTTTACTAAGGTAGCTACTAAGAGTACACAGGGTTCTGAACTACTAGCAGAAGGAACAACCCCATTTTGAAGGGTGGGGGATAAGCTACTTACTAGGTGCTGAACTTAACAATGGAACCTACTATAGTTTCTCCAAACAATTTCTAAAGAAACTAAACTCCATAAAAATTAACTTTTTGCTTCATTTTCACATTAAACAGGTAAGACATTTAGACAGTGGCTTCTAAGGCCAAAAAGGATCACTACGCCATCTGTTGAGAACTTCACTGTATTGAAACTCCATTTCTATATATTCCTGTCAAGCCCAAACAGCTGATTCTTTGGTAAAATGTAGATTTTAGAAAAGCATGTTCATCTTGTTAATATATCAAGTTATGAGGAATCCAGAGGAAAGTTAAATTTCCTCTCTGTCTTTAGATTGTCTTCTCTTTCTACTTTATTTTGCCTTTTTTGACTGCTCATTACAGGCTCTTCTTGTGTGTTTCTCTGCTACAGTACAGAAATTTAATACCAGTTTTCTTATCTCAGAATTATTTAAGTTATGAACTTAAAGTTGATTGAATTAAATTAGCTTACACAAAAGTTACTAAAAGAGGTTTATGCCAATGTTTTTATCATTGTTATTTTCCAGGCCTGGCTTATTAATGTTGCTGCTTATGTGCTCTATAAATAAGCGTAAAGGAAATAGAGAGGTTATGGGTTAAATATTAGTTTGGATTTCCAACCTGGAAAGAAGAGAGCTAGACTGTTGCTCATGTGCATTCTTAACTGTCCTGATCTACTTGAGAGTTCCTAAAAATGTAAAAGTGGTGTTATTTACTAGCTTTTTGCCTTTATGTCTCTGTTTTGCTCAGTCGTGTTCTCCTCTCCCATGATTTGTATTTCAGATAAACTGAGTAATAAAGTATGCAGTGGTAATGCACATCCAGGATACTTCCAATATTTTCAGTTTATATAGACAGGACACAGACATAATGAAAAAATACTAGCACGTGCATTCTAACAGAAGGGTGTCATCTTTTGAAAATCTGTTGATTAAAGTTTCTGACTTGAAAATAGTAAAATATCATTTGAATCTTTTTTCTTTTTTTTTTTTTTTTTTTTTCCCCTAGGAGCAGCTTTTAGTGCTGGACTGACAGGAGGAATTAGTACATCTATA
>JANZLP010000009.1:23787794-23798212 GCA_026930925.1 Chelictinia riocourii | reverse complement strand
CTACTGGCACATGAGCCTGCATGGCCAGCTTTTGCAGCTGGTGATGGAGCAGCAAAGCAGCCCTCCTTCCTCCAGCTCTCGCTGTCAAGGTAGGGAGGCTCCTTCCCTTGCAAAGAGCAGCCGCTGCTCTCTGCAGGACACTGCAGGTGCGTGGTCACCACTGGGCACCTGCTCGAAACACACGGGCACCACCGACCCCTCAAAACCTCCCCAGGGCTCTTTATCCCCTGAGAGCAGAGGAGTGGGATTGTCCCTGGGGCAACCAGCAGCTCTTGCTCTGTGCCCGTCCCCACTCATGGCATTGGCAGGCAAGGACATAGTGCATGTTTCAGCAGTGGGTGAGGGGCCAGGGAAGCTGGGAAGCTGCCATATTCCTCCTTCCCCTTCTCCCAGCAGCTCTGCCAGCTATTGACCGGGCCATGCACAAGCATTTGCTGCCAGCAGGAGGGAGTCAGGGCCCACTGGAGTTGCTGTTCCACGGTTGCATCCTGAACCAGGCATCAGCCTCGGTTCCTGGCTGGCACAAGCGCAGGGAGAAGACCTGAGCAGGAGACCTGCAGCAGCGCCCCAGTCAGCACCCACCCGCTCAGGGGCTGGCTTTGAGTGAGGTCCTTTCCCCTCCACTGCGGAGACCTTCCAGTGCTGTCAGGTTCCGTTACAGGAGCTGCACATCCTCATGGGTTGAGATGGCTCTGCAGGAAGAAATAAATTAATTTCACTTCCTTTGGGCTCCTGGCTTAAGATGATCTGGATGTTCCCCTTTCCCTCCCTTGACTCTCTGTTGCTGGACTTGAAGATGCCTAAAATCAAGCAAGAAAGTTCCCACCTGTACCATCTGCTTTTCCCACAGACTTTCTGGCACAGCAAAGTGGAGCAATGAACTTGTCTGCAAATTTGACCCAAACAGATTTTTAGCTGCCTTACCCAGATTAGACCCAACAAACCAAACATAGTGGGAACTCTCCTGCTGACATTAATGGGATTGGGATCAAGCCTGGAAATTTGGCAGCATTTCTTGCTTCATTAAATAAACTTCTCTTGGTTGAGGATTTGTTGAAAACACTGTCAAGATTTGTTACGTTAAAGAGAATTTTTGAGCTGACAGCCCCAGGAAACCATTCTGGCAGAATTAACAGGCACATGTACAGATGCACAGATGTACAACCACTTTCTTATCCTAAAATTCAAAACTGTTTTTCTTGGCATGCAAAACACTTTACAAGGAGAAAATACCGCTATCAGCAGCAGCTAAATGCATAGGACTCAACTCTGGTTAATTGTTTGTTTCACTTTGCACAGATTTCTAAAAAGAGACTAAACACATCCTGTTTCCAGGGTTTTTGTGTTTCCAGAGGCACCCAGCAAAGCGAGGGGGTGAGAGGCTCCCATGTGCAAGTGGTGGGGAGCCCGAGTGAGCAGTGAGTGCCACAGGAGCCACAGAGCCTCCTCGAGTTCAGTAAAATGGTGGCTGGGCCTTGTTTAACAGCGGCTGGCGGCAGAGCTACAAGATGTTAGCCTGCTGGAGTAGGAGGATTTGCCCCCACTGGTGAATACAGCGTTCATGATGTGTGATACATGGGCTCTGGCTGAAATCTGGCTCTGACCAAGCTGCCCACCTCACTTCAGAGGGGTTGGTATGGCCAGTAAAGCCCTATTTGCTAAATAAGCGTGGGCTGGCTGCCCTGTGCTGAAAACATGGGTTTATGCATTTGTGTCAGAGATTTCCACAGCTTGGGGGAGTGGGAGCTGCTGCTCAGACAAGCACTGGGGGTGCTGGGGACATCGCTGCGGGGTCCCCACTGTGCAAACAGAGCCTCTCCATAACGTGAGAGCCCCCAGGCCTGGGCGGAGGTGTGAAGACCGTGTGCGAAGCCGGAGGAGAAGCCGTGTGAACAGGAAGCTCCTGCAGGTCTTGGCTCCCCGTTGTGCAGGGCACCAGGCAGCGGGACTTCATGGTGCTTCTTTTATGGTGTGGTGGGAGGCTGCAGTGCGCACACAAAAAGGGATGAGTCACTCAGGTCACTAATGAAAGGTCACAGCATCCTCAGATTCAGCGAGAGGCATTTATTTCTTCAGCAAAACAATTTCATTGCTGAAGTACCTTTGGCTACAGGGACAACAGACCTGGCAGGTTATCTTATTTACCAAGGATATCGATCAGACTGGGGAAGGAATAGTAGATGCAATTACTTCAGGTGACCTGGGAAAAATGGTAAATATACCTGGGACTGGGTGCCATTGGGGAAGATTTTAATAAAAGAGAAAAATCTGAGTCTTTGTCTACCCTAGGCAGAGTGTTTTGGCATCTGGGAGACCAACAGCTTGTGAAGAAGAGCAAATCACATAAATAGAATAACATTTAGCGTGACTGTGTGAGGCCATCAGTCTAATATTATTCCTGCAGTGCATGCAGTTATAAATAGGTGACGCCATGTAGCATGGGACCTGGGGAGAGCGAGAGCTAAGGAATGCACTTGCAGCTTGGCAGCAGCGGCACTGTGCAGCTTGCAGCTGTAACACGCATTTGTATGTGCGTTACAGAGTGACTGCGGCTGCACCGTGCAGGCAGTGATCTGTCCCGGAGGACTTGGTGAGCCCAGGCATAATAGAGATGTACCTTTTTTCAGACCATATCTCCAAATATCCCCCAGCGGCATGCCCTCCGCACCCCTTGCCATCAGTGCTGCTCATTGCTCAAGGCAGAGGTCAGCACAGAGAGCAGGGCAGCAAGAAATCCCGGGGAGCTGCTCTGTGCACCGCAACCTGTGCTGCCTTCTCAGCAACCTGGGAAGAGACTATAGTTTGAATTTTGCCCAACACCGCTGCTTTGCCCTGACCAGAAGATGCTCAGATCGGATCTGGCTCCCCGAAGAGCCCTTTGTGCCAGGGCGCAGCCCAGCTGGTGTGAAATGCTTCTGCTTGTTTGGGCTCATGGGCAAAAAGTTTACCCTAAGGAGCATCAGAAAGCTCCCAGGCTTCTCAGTAGCACCACAGCTCCTTCTCAGAGAGGCTGCTTCCATGCTGTGCAGAGGAAGTCCAAAGTCAGGAGACAGATTAACTCCATCCTGGCTGCCTTTGCTCTGATGCGGAGGTGCTGTTCAGAAGAGGTGGGGGAGAACTGTGCACCACAGCTCCCAGTCAGCTCTTACCAGCCCAGACCACCCTGCAGCACCACTGTGCCTCCAGTCCAGGCCATTTAGGGTGAGAAGGTCCCATGGCAATGGGAAGCTGCTGGCACGGAGGAGAGTTCAGGGCTAAGTTTGGTGGTGGTGATGCCAAGAGCCAGGCGCTCTCACTGAATGAAGTGTTATTTGGTTGCGGAGGCAAAAATCTCCCTGTAAAAGCATGTGCAATGCTGGGATGGCAACACCATGCCGTGCTGAGAGCCCAGAGGAGCTGGGGATGCAGAGAGCCCTTGGAATGCAGCTTATCCGGGCATCTGGGGCTGTCCAAGACCCCAGCAGGTCTGCATACCCAGCAGGAGATGCTGCAGCCTCCCTAGGGCTGCTGGAGGAAAGCATCTTTCTGTGTGCAAAGCAGAAACAACAGTCCCATCACCATAGCCAGTATCCCACCGCACTGAGCTGGGAGGTGGGGAAGAGCTCTGGCAGGTTTGTCCCAGGGCCAGCTGCAGAACAGAGACACCAACAGCACAAGGTGCACGGTGAAGGAGAGGGGCCCCGTGAGCTGAAATATTTGGAGAAGTCTGTGCTTTAACCCACCTGTCCATAGGGATGAGAGTGAGCCATCTCTCCCTGGCTGGATTTTGTGGCCACAGCTGGTGGTGGAGGAACTAATCTCTGGGTGGGTCAGTGCCTCTTCCCCCTCCTTGTCAGGTCTCCATTTCATAACTCCTCATCCCCAGATTTACTGCCAGTAGCTCTGGTTAGCCCCAACGGGAGCAAACCCAGCAGCACAGAAGGCAAGAGGAGGGTTTATTTTCCTTTCCAGTGCCAAGGAGCAGAGGATGGTTCATGGATGAACCCTGAGTAGCAGATTCAACCTGGGAGTGCAGGGCAGCATCCTCTTGCAAAGGCACAGCACAGGGATGAGCGATGGACTTGGAGTCACATCAGCACCTGCAAATCCCAGACTGGGGGACAGCTTGCAGCTCTCCATCTTCCTATGTAAAGGGGACCATTCACATGCAGTTCCCAAGCCAGAACCCCCAAAATGGCCATGCCCTGACTCTGTCACCTGGCCCTGTGTGGACGTGCCCTGGGAGGATCCCCAAATGAGCATCGTCTCCTGTCACTGCTCAGCACCTCAGCTCCCACCCCAAGAGATACTCAAACAAGGGACCTAAAAGTTAGCTAACTGTTTCAGAACCCAGAGAAGCCTCTGGTTTATTTTCCCATTTAGCTCAGGTGATTTGCCTGCCTCCAGCAAAGCCTAGTGTTAATTCGATTCCCTAGAAGTGATTCATGGCAGATCTGGCGTCCTGATGCCCGGAACAGCTGTGATTCCTGTGCCGCTGTTTGCTCTGCCCCAGGGACACCACACAGCCCCTGAGTGCGGCTGGAAAGAAAAGGCCAGGGCTGGAGCAGGGCGCAAGCAGCTGGGCCAGGCACACACAGGAGCATCTTTGCATTTGCAATTCAGAGAGGATGTGTCTCATCTCCCCAATTAATCCTTCCAGAGAAAAGCCTGGATAGAAGCAGCTGGAAAATCTCTGCACATAAACAAGACTTAGTAAAATCTGCAGTTTTGAGGTGGAAGAAGAAATATGTCCCCAACATGGTGCTTTCACCACAAGAAAAAACAAATATTTTCATTTTGTTATATTCATTCCTCACCGGGAGCCTGCTGTGCTCTCAGGCATGGTGCAGCTGGGAGCATTTTCACAGGGCAATTCACAGCTCCCTTGGCTGGGAAGTTGCTTGTGGCCCCAAAGCCAGAGCTGCTTCTGGCCAGTGCAATCTGGCAGCTGGGACCAGCCTGTGGAGCATCGTGAGCAGGGTAAGAAAAATGCATCTTGGTGCAATCAAACACTGCATCGAAATAAGTTGGTGCCTGGCTGGGAAGCTCAGTCAGCATCTCAGCACCCGGAGCTTCAGAGGCAGAACAGGAAAGGACGTCTTGAGTTTTACTAATAAACACACTTTTCCCCAGTTGAAGTGCTGGGGCCAATTTGTTTGCTATCGGGTTATTTTTAGCATCAAAATGAGCCATTTGCTGTAAACTGTCTGCCTGGGAAGCAAAGACCCGGGGTGGCAGACAGGGCTGCTGCAGCTCCCGCACCACAAGGTCACCGCCCTGGCTGCCGGCATGGCCAAATCTCAGCCGGAGCATGTCTCAGCTCGCCAGTGGGATGGGAGCCACCACCATTCCTCCCTCAAGCACACCCAGGCAGGCACACAAACGTGCTGCCGGAGCCGGCAGCCAGCACCTGGCAGCAGCTGCCTCCTGCCCCGGACAGGCCGCGGTGCCCTGCAGTGGGACCCGTGGGAAGGAGGGTGCCACGGGACCTGGTTAAAGAACCGACCGTGTAGGCAGATGCCTTTGGCACTGAAGCCACCCGCAGGGCTCCCAGCAGGGAGCGTGGCTCTCACCAGGTGCCACATGGGTTATGATGTGCCACACAGCGTGTCAGAGCCCACCGCTTGCCCAGGGTGTCCCACAGGAACCCTACAGCAGCTCAGGACCTCTCCCATCCCCATAGTGCAGTGCTGCCGTGGCAGGGGTGAAGCTGTCACTGGGGCATCCTCCAAAAGAACCTCACATATTTGCAATTCATTCCCAGACTCTTTGGCCCCCCATCCTTGACCTTCCTGGCAACCCCGTAGGCTGTGATGCAGGAAAGTCATTTATAGCATCATGACACTGCCGCAGCGGGAGCAGAGGCACGCTCAGGATCAGGCCCTGCTGTCCGTTTGGCCAAGGGTTGACGTGGCCATGTTTGTACGATGAGTCTGGAGTCATGGCTGTGGCAGCTCATCTCCAGATTAACATTTCCAGGGAGTGAGACCTTTCTCCAGACACATTCCCAGAGCCTCTCTCCTTCGTCACTGGGCTCCAGCAGCTCTTCGCAGGGACCAGCCCACCCCAGCACCGGCAGCAGCACCGCAGAGCCTCCCACCCCCAAGCCCCAATCCAAACTGGTTGCCAGTTCTGATTTAACAGGTTCTCAGCAATTATTTCCACAAATTATTAAGCAGGGGCATTATTATTTTATCTTATTATTTTATTATTAAAGCCAAGGTCCTCAAACCAAAGAAATGAACCAACTACAGTGGCTGAGATCAAGAACTTACTAAAGCAGAGCAGCACCTTTCCCGTTTGGTTGCAGTCCAGGCACTTTATGGCAGGTACTTTGTGCCTGGCTGATGTTCAACTGACAGCTTTCCAAGCGTATAAAAAACTTATTAGGCTGAAAATAGAGTTTGTGACCATAAACTGTCAAGAGCACTGTCAGCATTTCCAGCCCAGGTCTGCTTCATGTACAACCACCGGCAGATCAGGCTGCCGGTGGGAGCAGGGCTGGGGAGGATGGGGCTGTGCAGGACCCGTTTTGGGTAGGAAGGGTAATTGGGGAAGGCTCACTAATGATCTGTGGAGGATCAGGAGGAGGCACGGCTGAGGTTTAGCACGGCTAGTACTAGGCAAAGTGGTTGAAGACAATCATACATGGAGCTGTGTCCACCTGCCCTAGGGTTTGAAACCTGCAAGCCACATCCATGGTGGCCACGCGGAGGCAATCTGTATTTGCAACCAGCTTATATCCAATGCTTCATTAATTCTCTTGCTGAGCTTCCAGATTACAACACAGAGCAAAGCGCCTGCAGCCATCCGAGCTACAAGAGTCAGGGAGGGAGGCGGCGGGGAAATCCTAGAGCCGAGAGAAAGCTGTGACATTCCTGAGCCTGCAGTAACCCCGAGCGTGGCCTGTAGGACAGACAATATATTACAGGAAGATTTATGGAGTCATGAGGGAGAAGGAAAGGCTGCTACATCCAGCCTGGATCCAATCAGGGACCCTGTGTGTGCAGAAGAGGGCATCGCCGTGGCCCCTCGTGCAGAGAGAAGGGATCGCTCCCTGTGCCCGGCTCACAGTGCCGCCTGGCCTGGGACAGCAGTGCTTGGAGTTTCACTCTCATCTGGGCAGCTGCAGCTGGTTGTTATTCATATCTCAGTATCTAATCCTTTTCAGAAATTAACTAATCCGTCGCTTTAAAAATATCCCATGGCATTGTGAGGCTATAATCTCGGTATTAAATGGCATTAAAGCCAGAATAGCTGATGCTTTTACTAAGGCAAAAGAAAACATCTATTTGGTCTTTAAAATAACCAAAAGAAGCAGAGCACGCCAGGATTGTCCTCAAGCACCCGGAGAGCTGGAGCACCTTGCGGTCGAAACCCAGGGAGGGGGCTGAGGCCTGCCAGAGCCCGTCCTCGGCCCTGGCTGCTGCCCGTGGGCAGGTGGGCAGCACAGCCCGAGGTGCGACGGCAGCCGCTGCCTTACGTCCTGCTAACGTCTTTGCTTGGGGACCAGGGGCTGTCTGTGCAGACCGAGGCAGCATCGATGCCCAAAGCAGCTTGAGCAAAGCTGGCGGGATGCTCCCACCTCTCCCCATGTATGTTGGGCAATGGGTCCAACTCAAACAGACTCACACTGCTGGTGTCTATTTAGCATCTTTCATCTGAGATGGTTAAGCAGCTTTGCTTATTTCAATCCATTAAAATTAGAAAAGCTTTTTAATAAATTCCCTGCCAGCCTGGAATTAGTAGATGCAGGCCAATTAAATGCATTGATTAGTCACTGGTTTAAACACTGTTGAGGTTTGACTTTGTTTACCAACCTCAGAAAGAAGCAGCTTCTCAAAGTTCACCTCCAAAGGACTGAACAAACAAGGTACGTCCGTTCCCGGTCACAAGCACCTTCCAAGAGAAACACATCACTTCGACTGCTATTTTATTTTCAGAGCTCTTGCTTTCTCTCTGCCTCCCCATGCAATAAAAATGAGACATTTAATCTCATAACGCAACTTCTCACTGGAAATCAATGATAAAGTACATTATCTTGCCTGGCCTGATCCTGCGGCTCCAGCCTGACCTTTCTCGAGCACAGCGAAGTTGGGGGAAAGACAAAGGTTGAACTGAGGGAGCTTCCCAGTGGGAAAGCATGAAACTTTCCTCCTCCTCAGGAAGGACTGCCCTGCACAACAGCGATATGACACAGTTCAGTCTCGCTCATGCCCCCATGCTCACTGCATGCAGGAAAAAGAAACACGTGAGGAGTAAGACCACAGAGCAGGCTGATTTCAGCACCATCTTAATTATGAAGCCTACGACCCCATTTAGAACACAGGGCTGTGTGCATTACTGCTCCGCAGTCCTGGTTTCATTGCTGCTGGATTTGTTACCAAGGGGTTTCTTACTAGGAGGTAGATCCTGCTAGCCTCATTCCTTCAGAGCAGCATTTATTCCACAGGAGCCTGTGACCTGCATGAGGTCAAAACAAACCCAAAAATCCCATCCACAGACCCCCTTCCCTATATAGGTAGCACTTTGAGATGGCCATGCTCTACCATCTCTGCCCAAGCACTGCTGGCTGTCATCACAGACACATTTGGAAACAAACTGTGGAGGATTTAGGTAGTCCACGACCATCTAAGATTGATGCTGCTGCTAAAGGAAACTATGCAAGTAGCTTGTGCCTATCTTCACCCATGGCTGGAGAGCATCTCCCAGGGTTCTGCATGCTTGAACCTGCACTGGCATCTTGGCCAAGGTCTGCACAGAGCAGCTGGCTTTGGATAACACGCTACAGCATCAGCTTAATGCTCCAGATATTAGCTGGGGACTCCGGAATTTAATCTGCAAGGCACTGGAGGCCCCAAACCCCACCTAAAAGATGTGTGACAGGCACATGGTGATGTGGTCACTGTAAGATCTCCTTGCTTTGTAATGGAACCAGCAGGAGCTCAATTAGCAGCACTGTGTCCTGTCTTCAAGGTGGGATGTCATTGCTGACCTGTGGGAAAAAATGACCAGCAGCTGGCTGGCAGCAGGTGAAGCGTACCTTCCCCAGCAGGCGGCCCCCACATTGCTCTGGGTCTAGAGGTTTGACAGCATCCCAGGAGAACGTAACCCAGACACATTCTTCCAGCAGAGGCTTTGCTGTGTGATTTAGGAGGCTGCAAGTGCTACGATGTCGAACAGCAATCCACCGACAGCTTGTGCTGCTGGAGATGGATGGCAGAGCCTGTATTTTTTCTTCAATAACAACTTTCACTAATGGTGCTGGCACAGAGGCTCGGCAAGGAGGAGGGAAGTGGCAAGTGTCCAGGGTGAAAAAGAGTTCATGATTACAGCGAGAAAGGGCACCGTGTTCCTCGTGCTGGCCATGAAAACGCAGAGGACAAGGCTGGAAGGGGCTCCAAGAGGGCATCGAGTCATCCCCTGCTCTGGGAGAGCATCAGCGGTATCCAGAGCACTTTCAGCAGACATCTGTTTATCTTAATTTTAAACTCCACCAGTGACGGGGCTGCCACAATCTCCCCAAGCAATCTGTTCCAGTGCTTCACCGTCGTCATGGTTAAAAAGTTTTTATGTCCAATTCAAACCTCCTTTGTTGCAATTAAAGCCCTAAGCACCTTGTCCTCTCCAGAGAGAGAAGTGAGATGGATGAAGGGGGATGCATGCCTGCTCGTTGTTTTGTGTTCCTGATTTGGTTTATTCCCAGTCGAAAGAAGGAGAGTTTATTACTTGAAGGATAGACTATCTCCTGCAACATACAAGGCAGAGAAGTGTCTTTCTATTTATAAAAGTGAAACATAAGGGTTACATAAAAGCTCAGGAAACCAGTAATGAGAAACAGGGTCTCCTCTTTGTGGTCTCTGCCTCCCACCACGGCCGATGTCCCCGCAGCTCAGAGCTGACCTGGGCTGTCCGCAACGCGTCAGCGCAGGAGGCTCTGCTCGCTGCCCCCCACGCCCACGAAGGGCTGGTGGGCTCCGCGCTCCCCCCGCCCCGTCCCTGCAGCATCTGATGAACACGCCAGAGCAATCAGCAGAAACGCTGAACCTGGTTATTTTGTTCCTTTCTGCTCTGGTAAAACCGCACTGGACGCAGCAGGCCGCCGGACCATCCGGTGGCAAAAGCAGAAGTAACGCAGATAACCCGCACCTCCCTGCCCAAAGCCGGACGGAGCAGCGGGGCCAGGGCAGCCCCGGGGAGGGGGTGGGGTGGGCTGCGGTCCCCACAAGCCGTCCAGGCAGCAATGCAGCCGGCCCGGGGAACTCCTCCGGCCTGGGAGCGGGCAGCCAGGTACGGCCCTGGGCGAAGGGGCCGTTCTTAGCGTCACCAGCGCGGGGTGAAGCGCGGCCTCGCTCGGGCTCAGGTTTTCACTGGATTGCTTTTTTTTTAAGTAATAAAATTAGAAAGTTTGTTTAGTTAAGTTACAGGAATTCTGCCAT
>JANZLP010000009.1:23443549-23455512 GCA_026930925.1 Chelictinia riocourii | reverse complement strand
CCTCCTTCCAGTCATGCTCTCTCCTCAGTCACCTCACCTTAAGCACCAAGATTACTGGCTACCATGCCATGCAGGCCATTTCGGTGCAAGTCCAAGGCAGGCACTTTCACAGCCACTAATGCACGTTAACACTTCTTTTTATTGCTATAGTTCGACTGTAATGGCAGCTAAAGGGCAGAAGGCAGGGCTAGTCCCGCAGCAAGGTAAATGGGGCAAGGCCGCACCACTTTGTATACAAGTTCTACAGCAGAGAGCAGCACAGTTTTAGTTGAACTGTGGTGGAGACACCTTTTTCCATTCAGCAGCTAAGGCAGAACAACATCAGAAGAGAAATCCTTCCCATGGCAGGCTTTGCCTTCCCTGAGAGATCGCAATTTGTTTAAGCAAGAAGAAACCTTGTTTTTGCTTGACATGACACTAGCTGCTTGGTTAACAGTGCTACAGGTCTCCCAGCCTCCTTCCCACCCCAAGGAGTGTCTCTCTGAGACTTTAATTAAACTGCTTTAAGTTATCCCAATAATTTGTCTAACAACAGCCTCTTGGTATTTTATAAGCAGAGTCTCAGCCTCAAAGGATTTAAGAATAAAACTGACAAGAGTGCATATTTTCCAGCAAAAATAAGACTTTTACAAGAAGTGTATTTTTGAAGTCAGCCAGCCTTCAGAAACTGAGAGGGACGCAGCTACATCTTGTGTGTTTTCCCCTCCTACACTGACATTTTCTCCAGATTCAGGATTAAGTATTTAACCCCCTCTTTTGAGACTTTCTGCTCCTTCAGCTTGCTTTGAATGCTTTCAGTAATTTCAGATAATACTGCTGCTTTCCTCTCTCCTATACAACTCTCGTTTCCAACTGTATCTGTCTGAAAACGCAGCAACCATGGAGCTGCCAGAGCAAGTTAGTGGCTGCTCAAGACAAGGCCATTTTCTGATCTGCCTGTGCCAACGCCAACTCAGCTACTGGCAGCAGTCATATGTCTGAGCCCAAATAGCTTTTTTGCCCACCACAGCCACAATGTGAGGCAGATTAGACAAGAGGCAGCAGCGAAGATGCTCAGTGCTGAGGGCAGTACAGAGCATCTGCCAAGCAGCACTAGTTTTGCTTGTCACCCCTTTTCTAACCCTGCAAGAAGAGATCCACCTCCGAGGAGCTGCAGCGCCTCGGAAGTCTGAGTCATTGCTTTGGGTAAGGGGCCAGAGCTGTTACTCAGAGGGTGACAGCAGAGTCTCCGGGAGCTGCGAGGCCAGGCAAGTGCCAGAAACCCTGAGTCAAGAGAGCATGACTGCTGCGAGTCAGGGCTGATGGTGACACACAGCAGAGCTGGTCAGAGGCAGCAGCATTTGCCAGACAACCATTCAGACACACGCTTAAAGAAAAGAGAGAAAAAAAAAAAGAAATAAAAAAAAAAAAGAAGTCTGAACTAATCCAGAAGTGCAGCCCTAACAGCTCATTAACATAGGATCTTTTATAACCCCTCAGAGCAGTAGCTTATTACAAGTTAAAGAGTTTAACTAGGCTGCCCTGTCTATTCAGAGCCACCAAGCCCAGTCTCATCACAAGAGTCTCATTCTAGTGCAAATCATCTGAATTTTTAATCTGAAACATTTGCATTCCACCAAGTCTCAAACAAACAGCCACGTATGCTCTACAACAGCAGCCTGGAGGTCAGGCGTGCACAGGGTTTGTCCCCACTGGTTTTGTAGTGCTTCAACCACATTAGCTTCTAGTTTGAGGCTGCAAAAGCAGCAGAACCCTGCTGCTGTTACAGAGCATAAAGGAACAAGCTGTATTGAGTGGAGGGGGAGAACGGAGCTGCAAGAATCTAAGAGCAGGCTGAAGAAGATAAATGTTAACCCAAGAGCAAGGAAGTGTTTTGAAGGATGGACACTCCATTCTGCCTAGCCAAAGCGACAGCTGGGGAGTTCTGCAGGATCAGCGAGCCACAGTAACTTAATCAAGTTAAGTCATTTACATTGCAGACCGTAGAACCACAGTTATCATGCCTCCTTTATTGGTACAGTTACTATCACTGAATTTTAAAAAGTTGGTTTTAAAGACAAGGTCCATCAATCTGTCCATCTGAGAGAGAACAACTTAAACACACACAAAATGCAACACAATCCAGTATTAACTTATAGCCAAGTGGATTCAAGCAGCCAGTATGTTTTCAACAGAGCATTCCCTGGCAGCAGGAGCCAGAGGGGAAGGAAAAGTAGCTGCAGGAGTTGTGCTGATGTCTGCATGCCAAGCAGCCAGCCAGAGTCCCTCCTCTCCATCATCACTCTGAAAGTCAAGTTAGCAGCTTCCAGCTTGTGGTAGAAGTGAGACACAAGCATATCAAGGCAGCAGTAAGCCACCACAGGAAAACATGGCAAGGCCCCATTAGGCTCCACTATAAGGCATCTGAGAGCTGCAAATGGCCTCCCCACCCCTGCCATTCAGACAGCTCAAAGCAATAGTAAAGCCATTAACAGAGGCTTGGAGGGGAGAGGGGAAGACACATAGGGAAAAACATTTTCACTGTTGTTGGACTGGATCCAGGCTTTTGCAGGACCTCAAAGTGCCAAAGTCTTGGGAGACAACAACAGGAGGGGCAGGGAAGAGAGCAATCACTTTGGCTAACAGCCTTACCTTCCTAGAGTGAAGGAGTCTCTGGTATCATGAATCTGGAAAGCACCAAGTTCAGCCACGATTTGTCTCTTGCATAAGCTGTTCGGAAAACTCTGAACCCCAAGGAAGTGCTCTCCAGCATGGGAGCTGGCAGGCATTTAAGACAGATGAGAACTGGGCAGCAGGGCTGTTTCCCTGACTGTGCCCCAAGCACTGCAGGGGTGACTGCTCCCACCCATGTGGGTACCTCCACATCTAGTGTGGACAAGGTGCTGCGCTGCAGATGGACCCTGCACCTCTGAACTCCCACTCCAGGAGCTGTGCATACAGTTCGACAAGGTGCTAGAGAGGCTATTTCTTTCTACACATTACAGGCCTTCCATCCCCACAACCAGCTCTAGGTTCGGCTAGCAGAAGTCACAGAGTCCTTCCCTTCAGGATTGAGGGACATTGCCTTAGACACTGTAACTTTGCTGCTCTGTGTTTTAGGGAGGGTGAAGCAAAGCAAGGATTTGTTCCACATGTTCAGCTGCCCCATGTATTTGCCAAGTCAGAAGGTAAAATAAAGTAAAACGTGCAGATAGCAATGTCTTTATTTGATAGGGAGGGACAGATGAGAAACTGGGCAAAGAGCTGAAAGAACAGGCCTCAGGGATCAATGGCAGCAGGACAAGCCAAACCGGTTTTAACATTAATAATGCTGCACCACTTTCCAAACACAGCTATCATCAACAAGACACCAGCTTTGCCAATCAGGAGGCCTCCAAGCATGATTGCTTTAAGCCAGCAAACAGAGACCACAAACAGCACGAAGCCTCCCCCCTCTCCCTGAGCAACCCTCTGCCAGCAGCTTCTGCGTCGGATTTCTGCTTGTCTATACTGCTAGGAACACACAAACACAACACTGTGCTGCACAGAGACTTTTTCTGCGTACTGCAAGGCAGGAAAGTAGGATGGCTGCAACGACGTTGAAGCCCATTAGCACTGCTAAGGCCCTGCTGAGCTCAAGGCACTTGGAGCCTTTTTGTAGCTCAGTCAAACATAAGAGCAGCCCAAGGCTGCAGCAGGCAGACACCTCTGCTGCAGGGCAATACCCTCTGCTTCCCTCCTGTGCTACCAGGGGCACTTCTAGATGCTAAAAGCACAGGGAGAGCGCAATAACGCTACTCTGCCCAAGCAAGGCAGACCTCAAGTCCTTCTCCAATTCCACTGATCCCATGTCTTGGCTGCACTGGTGGCTTTCTGCTCGTCCCCAGCAGCAGACCCCTAAAGCATCTTCTGCAGGAACCCCAGCCTCACACAGCACAAGCATGGGGGAACACCCTGCGGGCACAGCCTTTGCTTTCTAAAGCATTCAGCCAGATAGGGCCGGGGACCACTGGGAGATGTGAGGCTTCAGCTCCAGCCTCTCCCTCCCGCCCCAGGGAAGATGATGTTCTCAGCCAGGGCTGCTGGGCTGTTGTAACACAACCCACCCACAGCCTAAGCACCAACGTCACACTTCGGCACTTCAGTAATATTCCCCACCCTCTTACACATCCAAGATTGCTTCACGTGGAGAAAGCTCATCTACACCAGAAAGCCACGCAAGGAGAAAGGAGCCAAGGCATTTTTGTTTGTACAAGCTCAGGGAAATATTCAAGCACCGAATCACTCTCAAGAGCCATGCTCTTACATAAGCACAAGAAACACAATACCCGTCTTGTTGAGAAACAGCTACCTGTCTTCACCCTGCCCGCACAGAAAAACTAAGAGCCGCGTGCTGTGCAGCCCTGCACGTTTTGGCAGTGCTACTGAAAAAAAAAATAAATAAAAATATGGGAGGAGCACCAGCAGAATTCTCCCAAACAGTGTGTCATCCTCATCTCCTCCCCAGCAACCTGTAACCGAAACAATTTGTTTGGATAAATCTTTATAGTAGGGCAGTGTTACTTCTCAAGCATACACTCCATCTTAAGTAGCTTAAAAGATACGGACAAATACTCTGTACAAGTTCTATATAAGGATTTACAGAATACATCTGTGCAAAATTTGTTGTCTTTGCAGAAATCCGATGCTTGCAGACCACTCAGTTCCCCAGGGACACCCAAGTTACATTTCATACCAAACATGGTCAATGCAACTTCCAGATGCTATCTGCCCCAAAGTTTTGCCCTACTAGTTTGGGCCAGTTCTCAAACGAGCAATTCACATGCTTAATAGACGGGATAAAGACACCAGATTAGAGTAAAGTGGATTTGGGCTGGTGGGTCTTAGCAGAGAGTAGCTGACAATTACTACAGATGCTCTCTGTGGGAGTTTCCTACTCTACAACCAGCAACCCCCCAACCCCGTGTCCCTATTAGAGGGAGCAGCAGAGCCTTATCAATTCTGATCTGCCCACCCAGCCGTCAGTCCAGAAGGCAGCAATGTGGATGATTAAATCTCGTTTTGAGAACCCTGATCTCCTGCAGTTACTCTAATCTCAGCAGCTCTTTCAGACTAGCAAAGGAATCTGCCCTGACTGCACTATCAGCAAGATGGACACATACAAACGAAAACAAACAAACAGCAGGGAAGGCAGAATTCCAAAATCTCTGCTTCACCACGAAGATCCCATGTGTGCCCAGCTTGAAGCATCCAAACTATTTCACCTCATTATATATTTAAAAGACTCTTAAACTCTCCATAGAAATACATCATTTTTCACTCCCGTGTGGAAGTGAGGAAGGTTTGATACACATAGAAGGACACCAGGTACCGGCACAACCAAACTCAGTCAGGCAAGACTGGAAAGCCTACCCAGGTACTGTAACGCACTGCGTGTACCTGACCCATCATACACGCACAATAAAAGAAGGATTAAAGGACTTAAGTCCATGACCAACGGTTGGAGATCAAAGCTGTAATAGAGAGCGGCTCATTTCTATCACGTACCCTTGTACCCTGTACTACTCTAATTCCAGCAGCCCCGACTACAGACGAGCGAGACGAGGCTCACCACTGCGTAGGAGGCAGAAAGGGACTGGCAACTGCCGGGGCAGCTGGCGACAGGGCAGGAGTCCCGGCCCGACACAACGCTGCTTTGGCATCAAGCGGAGGCGCGCAAGCCAGGAAGGAGACAGGGGAACCGAGGGAAGAGCTGGGAGCTGCCCTATTGCCCTTAACCCGTTTTGCCCCCCCCCCCCCCCGTTCCCGGGAGAAGGGCAAATGGCTGGGGACGGACCCCCGGGCGGGCGGCGGTGGCATTAGCTCTCAGGCTACCGGCGAGCGGGACCTGCCGCGAGCGCGGCCCCGGCCCGGCGGCGGCAGTCCCTCGGCGCACACCCCTTCTCCCGCCGCAGCCCGCCCGCCCCTCGGCCTTGGCGGGGCTGTTACCTCCGGCCTCGCACCTCCGCGTCCAGCCGGCCCCCTTCGCCGCGGCGGCTCCAGTCGCGGGTCCCCGGGCGGCCCGCGGGCTCTGCCCGGATTTATCTGCGAGGGGCACCCGCCGTTCCCGCGACGAGCAGCCCTCCGCCCCGGAGCGGCGGCTGGCTCGAGGCTACCGGGTCCTTTCAGAAGACATGTCCCCCTGCGGCACTACAAGTAAGTTTGAAGGAAAAGTGGTGCCCTGCTGAACCGGCTTTTTGGATGCGATCTAAGTGGCTGGTATTTAGTGTCGTTCAGTAGAGCTTCGCGTGATTACATATGGTATGGAATATCCCTTTGGTTAATTCAGGTCAGCTGTCCTGGCCGTGCTCCCTCCCAGCTCCTGCACCTGCTTGTTGGCAGAGCATGGGAAACTGTCCTGGTTTCAGCCCAGCTGGTAACAAAGGACATGGGTGTTGCCCCAATCGTGGCTGCTTTTCCATGGTGGTCCGGTGCATGTCGCTCTTCAGAGTGCAAGAAGCTTTATGATCCTCACTACAAAGATGTGGGTTTATAACCCTGCCTCAAAAACCACTGCTACTCCTAGAACATTTCAGGCAGGTTCTTTGGCTCAGTTTATGCATGCTTTAGGGTGTCTGAGGGTATCTGCTACTAGCTCAGGAAGCAGAGCCTATGGACAGGCACCACTATGTGAGCTGGCAGCAAGCTCCTCAGCCTGCACTGCCCTAGCCAGACAGTGGGAATCAGGCAGTCCTCTGCCTGCCTGCCTGCCCTGCATTTGTTCAGTCCTGGGTGCTGCCATCCAAACAGGATCATCACCACGCTGCCAGCTCTCCAGCAGCATCCACCCTACTTTTATCTTCATTTCCTCCTCGACTGTATTTTTTTTTTTTTTTTCCCACCTGGGATTTAAATGTTTGTTTGTTTGGCTTTGGGGGGGCTTTCTTGTTTGTTATGTTAAATACCTGTTGTGACAGGCAGGGCTGAGAACAAGCTAAGCTGCTCTCCACATCCATTGGAGTGCCCATTTGGGAAATGATGCCAAATGGGAAAATAAAAAAAGAAATGCAGTCTGGTCCAGCTAGACCACTCTGACCTTGAGGAGCAGATTACACTGCGCTTCCCTTCCTGCCACATGCCCCACTTCCTCCCCACCAGCTTTTTCACTCCTCTGTTGAGGAAGACAGTCTGGAGAGGCTGGGAATGAACAGCAGAGCTGGCACACAGGCCACCAGCCAGGTCTCTGCATACATCCTCCTTGTGCAACATCTCTCACACACCCATGCACGTTGTTGTTTGAAGGGAGGACAGCAGGGTGGGTGATCCGTGGCAGGAATCTTCCACTTTATTAAAACAAAAGTATTTACTGGCTGCATCAGTTGCCCAGCTGTGGTTAGTTTGTATGAGAACCATTTCCTGCTGTTAAGGAAACTATTCAACTTCACAGCAGTTTGTGGTAGGAATAGATGTTACTACTTACAAAACCTTGTGCTCTTCTATTTGCTGAGTGGCAGAGTCTCACCTATGTCCCTGGCATCAAAGTACTTGGGGTGACAGGAACAGAGCTGCCATGACTGTGCTGCAAGTAAATATCACAGGCACCAGTGGGGAAGGGAGGTGGGCAGGAGAGCCAGGGCTTGATGGTACCTTCAGGGATGCATGGCCTGAGATGCCATCTTTCTGCACATGGTGATATTTACTCTGATAGTGGGATCTGACATGCTCCTCTACATTGCAGGGAGCCAGCAGAGAAGTGGTTTGTGTTATAGCTTAGGTTTGAGTTGGGTTCTTCTGCTTGAGGATTTGCAAAGCTGTTCAGCCATGCTGAAAAAGACCTGCGAGCAGATGCGTCCTGCTTGTCCTCTTGTACCAAACAGCATAAGCACCCTTGCCTGTTGCAATGGTCTCATCATTTAACGCGCAACAAAAACTGTCCATCCTGCTTCTGAACCTTCCTTGAGAGTGGATTTTTTAGGTTGTACGTGTAACCTGCCTTTTTATATGGTAAATGGTAAAGGTGATTTCCTTGATAATCGGTGTACAAAGGCTGGGGTAGGAGATATGGGGTCTTTCCTGGCCTCGCAAGATTTCCTTGTGATGAAATCACATCATCTCTGTGAGTCCAGTTTTATTTTTGCAAAAAGAAAGGTTGCTCTGCAGTGCTGCATGGAGAGTCACCAGATATTTTGGCGGTGTGCTGGAAGGTAATAGAGTGCCCAGCACCAAATTGTCTCTGCTCTGGTAGGTGCAAAAGCCTGTGATGAGGCCAGAGAAAATGCTCCACTCTGTTGACTTGTCTCTTCCACCACATAACTGCTGGGTGTGCAGGATGCCTTGGTGGAATCAGCATCATCTAAAAAAATGATATTTACTTTTGACTTAAACTTTACATGAAGTCACTGAATAGTCCAGACTTTGAAGGACACCAAGGCAAAAGGGATAGTTCTACATGTGCCACCTTGTGCACGTCAAACAACGTGAAGACTGAAAGACTTATCTGTTAGAGCTTTACTGTGGAGGATAACAAGAGAAAGGAAAATTGGATATAGAAGGAGATTACACACAACTTTTGAGTTTGCAAAAGAAATTTGATACAGCAAGTCTGAGCAGCAGAGAAGTTGCTCTCTGACTTGGGGGTTAGTTTCAGCTAACGGAAAATTTTATTTCTGAAAGAACAAAAATATGTTAATACACTGTAAGTCTGTAAAGATATCTCACAGCTGAGGACTGGCAACAGGGAAAGTCATTCTCCTCTATATGTTAGCTGGGGGAATTTAAAATAGTTTAAAATTATTATACCTCTAGAACCTTATTTCATCTTAAAAGAAAAAGGAATTACATCCATGTATAAATGTTTCTTCTGCATTGGTGTAATCAGAAACCGTTTGTATTATTTTTTTTTATAAATACTGCATAGAAAACAATAGTGGTAGCTGCAGAGAGACAGAGAGCTTTAGCTGTCACCGAGTAGATCATTCTAAAGAAAGTTTCCTACTTCCCCTGAAAATTTAAGGGCTGTTAGGAAAGAGGAAATAGAAAGAAAGGTGGCAGTAAGAATTTTCCAGTTAAGTTTCCTACCAGATCATCTTCCAATGGGCACAGGCACTGAGGTGTCTGCAAGGGAGGGCTCTGCTTGGAGCTGATCATTCTGAAACAGTCCAGAGGTGCATGGCAGTTCCTGTCTCCTCTCACTGGCTTTATGGTCATGTCATCGATGGTGCTTGAGACTTTCCAGGCTGTGTAGAAGGACATGCCTTGGCTCACAAACACGTATGTATATTCCAGTTGCTTTTTGGTTGGCCATTTCCACAACAGTCATATTCATACTTCCAGCAGAAGCAAGAAGGTTGAGGCTGAGCCAGGATAACCTATGAGAAAAACAGAGTGATGAATTACTCTCTTCTCTGAAAATGGAGGTTAATGCAAGCAGGGTGACAATCAGCCCTGGTCTCATGTCCTCTTAACATGTAGAAGGAGCTGGAATAAGATTTGAAGGCACTGTATGGTTGGGGCAGAGGAGGAGAGTAGCATTAGAGATGGCAGACAGCTGTGTGGATGCCCTTGCAATGATAGATGCTTTTCACATGGACTCCGGGGCCAGTGCAGTAACAACCACGTCTGTGGCCTCTCCTGTGATTGACCATGTAGGTGGAAGGTCTATAGGCATCCCCTTGGGTACTTTTTGTTTTTCCCCTTAAGCATGTCCTACAGTGGGAAATGCTGCAGCTGAAGTGAAGATACAAAACCAAATCAGCTGCCTGCCCTGATGAGACTTCCTCCGCAGCCTGTCCCTCTCCTTGCCGCTGTCAATGAGCACCCAGGTGTAGCAAAGTGTCTTTCCGAGCACCCAGGTGTAGCAAAGTGTCTTTCACATTTCTGGGGTCTCACAGGGAGACTTCACTGCTCTCGTCCGTCACAAATCACACTTTGGTCCAGAAGAGTTTGGTTTGCTTTTCAATATTTTTGGAACATGGCTCTAACATATTAATTATGTTTTCAAAGGAGAAGCCGCAGGTGTTGCTAACTCAGATTGCTGCTGGGAACAGGCGAATCCTCCGGAACCAGTTTCAGTAGAAACTAATCCTAAGAAAGGCTTACCTAAAAGTTTAGCATTAAACTCTGTACAGGAAGTAGAAAGAGCTGACAGCCAATTAAATATACTGGAAATTGAAGGGAAGTGTGGGGGTGGAATTAAAATGGAGATATTTTGCTGTTCCCTGACTGTTGCCCTTGAGAAAGTCATTCCATCCTGGATTTCTCCAATGCCATATCCTTTGTAAGGTTTCAAAACCAACATTTAAAATATACTTTTAAGGATAACCATGTCTGAAAGTTAAAGCCCTTTGGGGGAGAATAAAAGGACTTCAAAGTAACAAAATGCTAAATCTGGCAACTTGTTTTTAATGGAAGTAAAAACCTGCACGATTTAATACTTTAAAGTGTAATAAGAAGAGAAATGTCACACATAGAGTTCAATTTCTGCCCATGGAATTGTGCCCCTGGTTTAACAAATTCCAACTTAAATGCTTCCACCACAACTGAAAAATGTTTTACTGACCTAGAGCTCATTGTGCAGCAGAGGTCCAACAGTATTGCTAGGACTGGGATCAAAGAAGTAGTGGTTTTCAAAGCAGCTAGCTAGCCTGATGTGAGCAAAATCCAGCTGGCTAGCATTTTGCAATCCAGTAAGTGTTGAAACCCCTTTTTTGTGGATTTTGTTCAGGATGGCTTTCTACATGTTGCATCAAAATCTATTTTAGCTTCAGAGAAGTCTCTGGTCTCTCCCTCACTAAAGAGCGTTACTGCACGTGATGCTGCACAATGACCTGATTTGCCTTAGATCAGACTTCAGCCTCACAGGATGACCAGCCTGAACACTGGCATTCAGCTACACTTACCCAGATTGACTTCTGGTGTTATGACTTTGGTCATGAATGACAGCCTTTCTACATGCCACACTGTGTGAAATCAATGGATTATTGCTAGTTAAATCAAGAGCAAAATCTTGTCTACCTGTATAGTTTTTAAAAATATCTGGTTTTATTATTATTATTTTCTCACCAATTCAGCTTTCACATACTTGAGCACCTGGTTTTAATACTCTGGGCCTGGGACAGAATTCTGAATGCTGCCACCAAACTGATGCATGTCCTGAGACATTGGTCAGCATCTGTCTCATAAGGTAACACTGATGCAAGAAATATTATCATTTATGTGCCGGATTATTTTCAGCTCTGCACAGTGGGAAACTGCTGTCTTGGATAATAGAATGTCTGCAAGTTATTAAATTTTGACCATTGAACTTACTGGTACTTAACAGGGATGTTAAGATTAATGTTTATGATGTGTTTTAGAGATGAAAGCCGCACCGAAATGTGATTTATGATTTGGCTGTGGAGCCAGCAGGGCTAACTGGTGGAAGCAGCCTCAAACTACAGTCAGACATGAGGACTGATCTGCTATGCCCAGGCTCGGGCTGTAGCTTGGCATGGTGCTGGTTGTCCTTAGCATTCAATGGCAGAAGAGTGCCAGGGGACCTAAACCAGGAGGCAGAATACTGACCTGTGAGTTTTTGGTCTGGTTTAGCAGGCATAAATATCAGCTGAAATGCAATGCTTGGGCAAAGGTAGCACACACTGCAGTGACAAAAGCACAGCTCAGAGCACCTGCATGAGTACCCAAGGAGACCAGGCATAGTGACGTGACCTTGCACAGCTCAGGCTGACTAAAGGGGTACTGAAACTCAAACTCAGATAATGGAAGACCTATTAATGAACAGTGGGGCATCACAGATCAATTCAGAGTAAAACCATTTGTCCCTTTGGATTTAGGACCCCAGAAGACCAGCATGCAGAGCAGGGAACTGCCTTGAGCTAACAAAAAGTGTTAAATATGCACACGTTTGAACTCCTCCCTCTCCCCACTTATTGAGGGTCTGGATGATCTCTGCTGACTTAGGAGTCAAAGCCAGGTGCACGGCCCCAGGTAAGCACTAAAATGAACAT
>JANZLP010000009.1:22798820-22810244 GCA_026930925.1 Chelictinia riocourii | reverse complement strand
GTGAAATATAAGAAAGAGAAGTCTTCCTCAAAAGATTATGATAAACTGTATTAACCGTAACATTGTAAAGAATGCACCTTCAGCAGGCCATTATTTATTTAATTTTCAATTCCTGTGCTGTACCAGTTAATGCCAAATGTTGCCAAAAAGTTCCCACTTGTTTCTTTCTATTTTTTCTTTTTTTTTCTTTTCTTTTCTTTTTTTTTTTTTGCGCAAACTTGGATCTGTTGCGCTATATTTGAAGATGCAGGAGCTCTTGCCTTTGTGTGCTGTAGTCTCACTTACAGAAGGTTCTAAACTCTGCATCCATCCATCAGGAGTGAATTCACTTGCTTTTTATTATGTTGATCATTTATTGATCCAGTGATGTCTTTCTGTATGTGTGTTTCCATATATATATATATATATATATGAACACATATGTATGTATATATAAACGCAGAACAAGCCAGCAAATTTTAATTAATTTTTATTTCAATTACAGCAATGGATGATCTCCTTATTTTCCCCCAACTCCTCCATGTATTACAGTTACACAGTTTATTGGCCAGAAAGGTGCATTAGACTTAAAAGTTTTTCATCCTTTTTCCTACAACTTCTAAAGATATTTTTGTGGTGCAGACCCCTGTATAGGGAATTGTCCCTTACTTAATCTTTACTCCCCAGCTACTTCTTGCAGAATGTTTGGTGGCCCACGGGACCTGTGGGGTGTAGGGGAAGAACCCATGATGGTCGCACTGGGCTGTTGCGGCCAGGGGTGGGCAGTGCTCGGGCTCGCCCAGCTCCAAGAGCCCGTTCTGGAGGTCGTTTCTGAAGTCAGGAGATTTGCAGGATCCTGTTGGCTTCTTGCTGTTGCCCCCATTAAAGCCTGTGGCTCTCAGCCTATGGAAGAAGCTCATTAAAACATCCACTGGGGCATGGATGAAGTGGCAGGGACAGGAGCTTGCACCAAGGACCGCACTGTGAGTCTGGGGCTGGACTTGATGCCCTTTCTGCTGGGAGGTCCAAACATTTCTTCCAGCGGCAATGCCTCGCTTTTCTGCTTGGTCTGACTTTGCCTTCAGGACTTGGTTGGAGACTACGGTGGCTGCAAACCAGAGGTGGTAGAGTCTCCCTTCTTGGAGATGCTCAAAAGCCATCTGGACATGGTTCTGGGCAGTGGCTCTAGGTGGCCCTGCCTGATCAGGGGGTTGGACCAGATGACCTTCGGTGGTCTGGGCTCCTCACACCACCCAACTGCCAGCTTGAGGAGGTACGGACCATGGGAGCATGTCCCTCCCAAGCACTGCTGTGTGTTCTCCAAGGGGAAGGTATAGATCACTTGATAAAAACTTGTTTGGCCCATGGGATTGTGCTCACAGTGTGCTGAGCTGAGCCACGTGTTTCTAAGGTACCTTTAGGAGAATGGTGTGGAGAGGGGGAGGTTTGCTTGGCTTGAGCGGAGAGCCATCAGCAATGCAAGCTGCACGGAAGTATTTTGCTTCCTAGAAATAGCAAATACACACTGGGAATCAAATCTCCCCTATGATGTTTTTTTTAAATCAGGGGAAGGGGAGCCCAGAGGGTTACACTGCAGCCCCGCAGGAAGAAATACTGCAGAAAGCCACCTGCCTCCGTCTGGCGATCACGCCGTTATTTATGCACACACATAAACGGTTTCATGCATCCCACTGAAATCTCTGTTATTTGTCAATGAGATCCCCCCCTCCCGCTCTGCCTTAGCTAACATTTACAGTAAATCTGTTACACTGACCATTAAATCTGAAGCTGCCCTGAGCGATAGTTTCAATGGGTGTGTTGACAGCCTGAGTGTTAATAATGATGCAAACACTAACCTGTTTATTGATTTGCTTTTTGTACCCTTCATTCTAGCTCACTCTTTCTCACTCTCAGAGGAGAAATCCTAGAATTAGTAATCAGGTGACAGCTCAGAGCCCCCGTCTGTTCCCAGCAGTGTCATCCAACCCAAACTCCTGGAGATAAATTACAGGTGCCGTATTCTGCCTCTGCCAGCCATTCAATATACTGTTACTCAATGCAAGATGTAGTATTTGTCATTGGTGCCAGCAGACAGGAGAAAAAAAAAAAGAAACATTAACACAGACATGAAAAGCTTTTAACTTTGACAAGAGAAGCATAGGAAAGTTTTAAATTTAGCCCCTCCGCTGAAGGCCACTGCCTATCCATTAAAACAGCTTGTCAGGCAGTGGGTGGGGTGGAATGGAGCCGGGACTGGGATGCTTACAAGAAACCCAACGTGATCACGGTACTTCCCCCTCCTTCTGCCAGGTGGATGCCTGCCTACAACAGTGCTTAGAGGCATGAAATTGGTGAAGGGCTTGTTGGGTTCCTGTGAACAAATCTGTCTATTCGTGAGCCCAAATTCCTTGACACTGAGATGGAGAATGGTTTTGCAGAGGGGAAGCACACAGCAGTTTTGATTCACACCCTTGGGGGCCAGGAGCCAGCCCAGGCAGTGGGGGACACAAGATGAGCAGGGACACAGCCCTCAGGGCTGGTCCTGCTTGTCCCCTGCTGAGAAGCAGCTCAACTGACTTATGTGCCTCTCAAATATTGACCCCAAGGCAGCCCTGTCTGAGCTAACTGGCAGGGTTCTCCAGTTTGTAAACTGGGAGAGAGATGCAAATAGAGCCTGAACAGGAGCCAGAAGGTAAATTCTCCAGGTGATCAGTTCTACATCAAATCAGGAGCTGCAGATACTTTTCCTGTGATGGACTCCATGTGACATTCAGCACTATACACCACAGCTTTACTGATGAGCTACACAGGGTTGTGTAAGAAGTTGGAGTTAAATGAAAGCTAGGCTTCAGGTTTCCTATCTAGCAATGCTTTTTGACCTATGGGTTTTATGGTCAGGAGAGAAACCTGCCAGTAAATAAGCAGAATTTATAAACCCTGCAAGGGCTCTGATACACTCCCCAGGAGCTGGGGCCCCAAAGGCTTTCAGTGGCATTTATATGCTTCACTCAGTTGTCAGACTCCTTAGTTCCTTTTATTTCTGCTAAGTTTATAAGCTCTGAAAAAGCAGTATGCAGCGTTTATTAACTACACCGCAAAGCTGAAGCACAGCAGCTGATCCAAAAGAAACACAATTCTACCTGTACTGCTTAAATGTGGTTCAAATCAAAGCCCCACATTCTGTTTATTTTATCCTGTCTTCTAATATGCACACATCACCAAATAGATAGACATATGTTATTTTAGAAAATAAAATTACACCCATGTTAAAAATTCTTATAGATGTCTTAGTTCATTAGGATGAAACTGAACTGAACATTCAACAAACCACTAAAAGTGGGAGTTTGTCAAGTTCTAAATATTAGTATCTATGTGAATATGTAGTTGTATCCATAAGGAGAAAATAAAATCCAATAGGGTCAGTGAAAATAAAATAAGTTTTTAAAATTGTATTATGCATGTTTCAATATGACTAATATTTTTTAAATAGGGCCCTTCAGCTCTGTGAAACACAAAGTATTGGATCCCAGGAGCTAGGGAATTAGCTGTGGCAGCCAGCGGTTTGGTGAAGAAGTGTTTAGTACTTTAGTTGTCACATGGAAGTAGCCTCAGGACAGCAAGATCAGCCACTGGTTTTGACATATATAAAATAACTGTGCTCAAATTATAAATCCCAGGGTATTTTAGACTACCTGGTATGTCTGCAATGATGCTGAGGAAAACAGAACTGTTTCCACAATGGAATGGACATATAGATTTGCTCCAGTTGTTGGTGTAAAACAAAGGAGTGACAGATTCCTCCCCCTTGCCTCCATTTCAGTAAACATAAAGGGTGAAATTCTGTCTACAAGATTAAACAAAGTTTTAGCATTAAGGATTCCCATCCAAGATTTCAGGACTATTACATTTTCTTTTTAAATTTTCAACATCTTTTTTTCCTCTCCTTTTTACTTTTTGTCCTAATAGGACAATCTGCTAAATTTTGTGTCCTTCATCAAGTCTCCAAAACAGTAGAGTTGATCATATTGGTGAGGGCTGAGCAGTTGTGAAGGATGACTTCACATTTCAAATTTAATTAAACATGCAGATATGCTTGGACCCCAACTTTTGAACGTGGATGAGAGCTAGAGCCCATGACTTGACAGACCTGCATTTTTCACTCTAGGAGCTGTTTAGAGTTCTCAGGTTGGTACCGAGAAGTACTTGAATTTAGCAGAACAGAGGCAAAGGAAGAAGAAACTGTCCAAGAGGTGGGGATTGTGTGTGCTGGGAGGGATGATGAAATAACAAGGGTATTTGTAGACAGAATTACTAGAATTGGGAAAAGCACAGAAATGAAAGCAAAGCCCAAGAGGAACGGAAAGCACATGAAATTAGCAGAAAGGAGAACAAAGCCTCATCCTGTGAGACACAGGAGAAGGCCAATCTTAAATAATTACAGTAACAGTTTAACTTTAAAATCAGGATGTATATTTGTTGTGGTTCCTCCGACAGTGCAAGTCTCTCCTCCTCCCTTTCTTTGCACAGATTTCCCCAGACAATTCACAATCCTTCCTTTCCATTATTTATGTGGTTCATATTTCATGGCTCTTGTTTACTGTATTCCCATCATGATTTATGACCAAAGAGAAACATTGCATCCAGGTGATGATCCAGTCCATTATCTTTATGGAGATGCTGACCACTGTAGGGGAGCACAGAGACCTGTTGTATCACATGATGGAGAACAAGCAGAAAAAGGGGGCTTCCAGGTTACAAAGGAAAAGCACAATTCTTGTAATTTGGACAGCTGGACGCAAAAAAAAAAAATATCCTTTCTCCTATTATTCCTCTCCCTGAATGGGCTTTGATATTTAAAAAAAAGTCTCAGGAGACCAAATATATTCAATGTGCTAACACAGAGCTGCCTTAGCTAAAATGACCCATTTTAAATGCATACTACAACAGGGCAAATCTCCCTGTCTCGATACCACCCTTGGCTGGTCTGGAATTCTCCACTTTTTCCTTCCAGTTTTCTGCTTTGCCATTAATAAATCAAGAATTCTTTGCCCTGCTCTGCACCTTTGCAGCTTTTGCAGATCATTAATACCAAGACAGGACTGTTAATCTCTTGGTCCCAAGGCGCATCGCCCCACTTGCAGACAGAGAGGCTGGGACACAGATGGGACCATGCCAGTGGTGACAGAGCAGGGCGATGCACCCTGGGGCCACATTAACCCCCAGAAATGTCCCCAAGGGACCTGGCCTGGCTATCCTGCACTGACAGCAGCCGTTGTATTTGGGGGTGGACTTTGGGATAAATCTCAGTGCGAGGTTTCTCTTTGCTGTGAGCCCCATGCTCAGCTCTGTAGCACTTTCGCTGCCTGCGCTCTACTTTAGCAGTGGCTTTGCAAAGGAGCATCTCCTCTGATATTATTGAGGTCTTATTCCCATTGCTTGGTTTTCTTATCCAATTCAGCCCTTCTATCCATAGTGGTACGTAGAAGAGGCTAACACCCTTGCTTTATTTTTCAGGTCTCTTCCCATCAGAGAAGGGCAGGAACAAAGCTTGGCAATGAAAGGCAATTTCTCCTAACCCGGTGGGGGAGCGCAGCATGGTAAGAGTGCTTTTAAACAAAAAAATCCAATAACCTCCATATAAATTGTCCAGGAGAGAAAACTTTGTGTTTTTGACATTTGTAGCTGTTTCAGCATTTTTCCTTGGAAGACAAAAAACTTTTGCATTGAGCAAAACACAGATTTATGATCAATAAAGTGAAGTTTAACAGTTTATAGGGGCCATACATTCTTTTTTTTTAAAAACTGATATTAAAAACTATTTTTCCCTTCCAACCATGTGAGAAATCCTCTCCAGCGTCAGTCAGAGTTTCAGCATAGTAAAGCAGCTAGCAGAGCATTGTGGATGATCACTGGATGGGGTTTCCTGCAGGATGAGTTGCCACCCAGGCCATCCCTCTCCTACCTTCATGGAGTCATGTGCAATAAAACTCCCAGATGCCCATTAAGACCTGGGTATGGACCTCGAGGTCTGAGGCTGGGCTTGCCCAGTACTTTAGAGAGTTTGGGAGCAGAAGGTTGCTGCAGGTCCCTTTCTGGACCATAAAATAAAGCCATTCCTAATAACTCTCCAACAGGGCTCTGCAACTCTTACTGTAGCACAAGATACAGGCAGAGATACAGGCAGCTGCCGGAGAAATAACTGATTCACACAAGTGGTTTGGGAACTGCTTGTGAGTATTGGGTATGTATGAAATTTTATTGGCACTGCCTCATGTTGGGCTGTGAGCGGTCAGGGAGTGCTGGGGATGACTTCTTCCCATCTCAGCTCTGATCTGCAGGAGCACTGAGCAGTCAAATCTTATACTTCTAGTATTTTTCCCTTTCCTTTACCTCTCACCAGAGGATGCCTGCCTCTGAAAACATTGTGCTTTCCATGTCAATAGACGTGCGAGGAGCGGTTGCAGGGATGCTTAACACACTAGAAACAGAAAAGACTCTAATTCTCCAAAGAACAGACACCTGCAATTGACTGTTTTATATCTCCTACCAGAAAGTCATGTCTGCAGATTGTCTGATAAAAGTTATTTGAACTTAGTTTTTACATTAGACCTAAGATGTAATTTTGAGTATAAAATTACTGAGCATAGGGCCAAATCTGCTGCCATTAAAACCAGTAAGAAATCTCCCTCGATTAGATTTATTGTAGAGCCAGAGAGATGAGGTAGCTCTTGTTTTATGCTCCTGTTCCCCTGATTACGCAGTCTCTGGGCTTCCTACAGATGATGGCATGTGGAAGCACTGGTATCACCCTTGTCTCTTCAACAGGTTCCTCTTCGCTAAGGACTATCTTAACGCAAGACCTACAGCAAAAAATAGGAAAGTGTCCATTACCTGAACAAGGCAGGGATTTTTTTTATTTTATTTTTCTACAGAGCATCTGACAAAGCCAATAAATTTGTCAAGGAAATAAGTTGGACTAAATAATACCCAAGGTCTGCACAAAGGACAGCATTGCAGCATATTCATGCCAGTTGGGTCCCCTTCCCATCATGTGCCTTGAAGTTTATCACCCGGTTGTGAGCTTTAACTGCATAAATCCCCAGTGAATCGATGGGAGAAGAGAACCTTGCTGAGGTTTATACGGTGGGTCTTAAACCCTTAAACACTGGCAGCAGCACGCATTCTCCATAAAGCCATGCCTTTGGTAATTTATACACGGGGAGCTCGGCCACGTTTCCTCTGTGGAAAATTGGGTTGAAATAAATGGGAGCTCAGACCTGAGCAGTGGCACTTGAGAAGGCCCATGGTGTGCCACAATTTCTTTGGAATATGCCGCCATTTTCACTTGATTAAATAAACTTGGTTCTTGGAAGATCTGAAAAGTAGCTTTTAGAGAGTTCTGTCTAAAAGCTTGCAAGTTTTTCCATTTCTTCTGAAGAGAAATTTACACTCAGAAAATTAAAGGATCTACAAAGTGGTATTTTCTGATGCAAATACTGACATTATGAGCATGTTAAGCACTTGCACCACATATCTGTGCTAAACTGCATCCCCTGACTGACAAAGCCGTCTCCTGCTAAAAGCAACTGTTATAAAATTATGACTAGTGCATATATAATGTTTGTGTTTAACAAGATGACAGAAATGCCACCTTAGTAAAAACTGATTATGGTTACAGCTGAACAATTCACATCATGCAAGATTTATAATATTAAGGTTATGCAATCATCTAATCGGAGAGACAAGCCTTGAGTAATAATATGAAATGCATGTACTTCAATCTGCAACAGTAGATTCATTGCTGTTTTCTTATTAGCTCGTGCTAGCATTAGGGCTGCATTATCCATTTTACCATAGTCTAATTCAGCATTTCCATCTGAAAACATATGCACAATAAGTGATCTATGCCAAACAATGAAATGGAGACAAAGCCATTTGAGTGACTTCACAGCTATAAAAATATACATAATCTGTATGTCTTTCGGCAGTTCTCAATACTTTATACTACATTTCTTTGCACAAAAAGTTTACCCAAAATAAAGAAAAAGAGAGAAATTGACCGTTTTCTTCCCTGGAGAACAACACTTTGAGGGCTGAACCAGAGCAAGAATCAAGCCTGTGAATTTCTCATCCTGCAAGTGGGACATCAGATCATATTATTAGTGCTATACCAACTATCTGGGAAGTGGCAGATGTAACTCAGGATAATAGAGAATTACTTGAAACTTGCACCTTTCAGCCCAGATAAACTTGCTAATATTTAAACTGAAAGGGAATCTCGTTGTTTCTTAGAAATGAAACATTTCAGATATTTTCTAAACATCAGATATTTTCATCTGACAAAGAATAGTAGCATATGTATGTGTAGCAAAATATATATAAACTCTAATTGGTTAATTATTGTACAGAGAAGTCAGTGTACTTCAGGTTAAAAATACTATTTTGGGGGCTGATGAGTTCAGGTGTCATATTTCAAAGGCACATATAAAAGTTGACAAGTGTTTATAATGCAATAATCAAACTAATTGACTGAGATCTCTGATTAAAATGAGTCTTTTCATGCAAAGCTCAGACTGAGATTCCCTCTTTAACTGCATGCAGTGGGCTGAGTTAATTTTCCCTCGTCTGTGCAGGCTTTGATCCTGTGAGGCACTGGGGTCTTGGGGCATCAGGCGGTTCTGGGGACCTTACTGAACCAAAACCTTCAAGTAATTAGTTGTTTGGATCCCTGTACATGTAGGTGGATACATCAGACTTTTGCAACAATCACAGTTCTCTGGGGAAAAAAAAGTATTTCAAAGGTAAACAGAAGGCATTTGTGTCCTGGAGTCTGATTTATTATACACGCTATATATAGCTGTCATTAAATGAACAGGCTAACATGCAACTATTCATCACAGAGCGGGGAAATGAACAGGCTATTCTCTGCTTGCCTGGAATTGTTCATATTTCTGAAAACTAAAAGCAGTGTCTAGGAAAGGAAAGAATGCCTAAAATGCCATAAGATATTTGATTTATTCTTTTCAGGCATTACTTCTCTATGTTCTCTGTGCCTGAGAGTATTATTCAAGTCAATCGATCTTAGAAACTGTTTCTAGCAATCCCTATTTTCCCCAAAACTCCCTGCTAAAGACCTTAATCTGCCTCCTTTTGTTGTTATTGTCATTAAACCAGACTTATATCAGTCTGTAATTTTTGTTTTACTTTGAAGGTGCATTTTCATCTAAAGATAGCTATTCATCTTCTCATTTGTATTACCAGCATTTCAGTTATGAGTCTGCATACAGTAAACTGCAATAGTCTTTCAAATTCCAGCTAAAGCAATTCTAAGCTTGCTGTTTAGTTACACGAGGAACAGAAAATAAGTGATGCTGCCTGACCGAAACAGCTTTCTGAGTGCTGATTCAGGGATACGACTAGAAATACTCAGATTTTTCTTAGCAATGGTTAATTGCTGAAGAAAAGCAGGAATAATTTTAATTAATGAATAAACAGAACTATTATTTATTATGAACTGTTTGTGGATACAGAGAGACACATGTAGAATGAACTAGAAGAAATGACTACTACAACCTAAAAACTGCAATCAAAATGGTTGTTTCAACAGAAAATTGGATTTTAGTTAAACTGTACCTTTTACAACAAGCCTCCCTTGCCACAGATACGTGGTTTTCCTCACCAAAGTATGGAATGCTTTTGGCTGAAACTAAACAAATCTTTTGGTTTTCAGGAGAAAAAAATGTTCACTACTTTAGGCTGCAAATTTTGTTGTGAAAACTCAACATTTTCCAGGGCTTTTCCTACATCCTAGTTCCCAGCCCTGCCTGTCAATTCACTTACCATTCAGTTGTGCAATTTAAAAAATATTCTCTCTATAATGAGACTGGGACTCGTGTAATCATCACCAGCCACTTTCTTCCTGCATCATTTTTGCAGGTAGAAAGTTGCTAGCAGTGTTTGCACAGTTGAGGGGGACAGGGGGAACCCCCAGCCCATGGCAGCAGCGTGGGACCGTGTGCCAGCAGGTCCCTCCATGGACCTCCCAGCTTCTCCAGCAGATCCCTGGAGCAGCACAGCCCAGCCCGGTGCAAGGAGCCACACTGATGAGGAAACCTGTCCTTTCTAGGCAGGTTTCCCCCCAAAAAGGAGAGGGTTTGGTGCTACCCAGCCAGCGAGGGGATGGGGTGCATTCGCCTCCAAGCACTGGTCAGCCCCACTAATGATTAACTGATTTTTCCTGCCAGCTCTTTTCTACACCCACCCTCAGCTGTTAAGGCTTTGGGGTTTTTTTTTGTCTTTTCCAGCTTGGGGAAGCCAAGGGGGAGGGAAGGGGGACAAGGAAACCCTCTGCTGAGAGACAAAGCAGACACAGGGAACGCCATCCCTCGGCAGAGATGAAAGGGCACTGCTATTTGACAATAAGGGTGTGTGGGTGTCTCTCATCAAACCCGCTGACACTCAGTGCTGAGCCGCACAAAATACCGGGGGCGGGGGGGCTCAGCAAAGATAAAAGCAGCCACGGCCCTGCTCTGCTGCCGTGTCCAATGAATTAAAGGTAGGTGAGGCACAGGCACAAATACCTTCCTGCACTGCTGTGCTGAGTTTTGCTCCTCTTTTCTGCTTCTCCCTGTAGACACAGGTAAGGAAAGGAGGGTCTCAGGCACCACTTGGCATTGGCTCTGGCTGCTCCACCCAGACCTCTCCAACCTCTCCAGATGTGCCCTTCAGAGAGAAGTCTCTGCTGTGCCTTCTTTAAACTAGAGAACGTTTTAAATTGCTGGTTCTTGGCAATGCAACTCCTTTGTTTCACTATGGTTTCACTGCATGACTTAAAACCTAGACCTGAACAGCTTAGCCTACATAGACAAGAATACATGTATGTGGAGGAAGGTGAGTCATGTAGATTTAATTGCAATTAGGACCTTTCCTGCAATTTCACAGACATTTCCTGGCTGTACATGCACACGCACACACAAACACATCCCAGAAATGGCACTAGAAGATGAGATCACACTGCAATTGCTTATGTGGAACAAAAATCCAGACAGAAAAATCAAGGTGTTTTGTATGGGGAAGAAAAGGTTGGGATGCTGACTAACAGACTGTTTTAGGACAAAACTGATGCCATTATGAGTGGGTTTCACCCTCCCCTATTCCCTCCTTTCACCCACCCCCAACTAAACACAAAATAACCTGCAATCCAATTAGTGCTGAGTGTGTACGAAGCAATCACATTTAATAAACAGAGCTGGAGGGTTTTAAAAAATACAGTCTTGTCCATGACCTTTTCTTAATTTTGTTGGATGCAATGTGAAGTTCTGCTCTTTTTATTTATACCTGCAGTTTAATTAGAATTAGTTGTTTTACTGTAGCCTACCTGCTTGTAGGCATGTAGGGGTACACACACACACACACGGTGCTTTTGCACAATTTCTCTATTATCTC
>JANZLP010000009.1:22506248-22516480 GCA_026930925.1 Chelictinia riocourii | reverse complement strand
ATTTTCTCTCTCTCTCTCTTATCTCGACCCACAAGCCCTTTGTTATATTTTCTCTCCCCTGTCCAGCTGAGGAGGGGAGTGACAGAGCAGCTTTGGTGAGCACCTGGCAGACTGGGTCAGTATTAAGGAACTGGGGGTCACTAGCTGATCCGTTTCTTTTTTCTGCACTGAAACTTCAGTGTCCCCTAAATCAAGTCTCTATATGCACAGCTGAGGTGTATTTTCATCCTGCTGCCAGAGGGATTCATACCCATAATTCCCATTAGCATTACTAAGGTGAGAATATATCCCCCTGTAACTGACTGGAGCATGACTAGAGCTTAACAGAAGGCTGAATTTATGCCAGATTTGGCCCACTGACTTTTGACTGTGGCAAGACTTATTAACACCTGCCTTTTGTTTTTGCCCATGTAAAGCATCAAGGGTATGGCGCTTTGGTAGCTGTGGTTAAAAGCCTTGCTGTAAGCAGGTTTTTTAAGTACTCTTGATGCAAGTTGATCTCCTGAATGGTATCTGTTTTGGGGCCTGCGCCAGTGCTAACAGATAGCTTGTTACAGGTAGATTTGTAGCTGATACAGTGCTCTTTTCTGTCAGGGAAGGATTAAAGCTGTGGTTTTACAAGCATTTCTGGCAGAGTTAGTCCTGCCTCATATTCTCCTGCCTTTCTGCTATCCTTCCCATTGCACTGGTACATCTCTTTGTATGGCTGTACCATGAACTGGGTCAGGGAGCTGATCAGAATTAAAAATAGCTTGGCAAGAGGAGTTCACTGCATAGCTACACTGTTGTCCTGGCACATCTAGGGGGGTGGATCAGGGTAGGTAGGGGCTTTTGAACCAGCATAACTGGCTCAAGAAAATGCTTATCAGGCTTCCCTCAGTTGGATGCAACAGCTGTAAGGTGGTTATGTACTACAGATAGGACTGCTAACTCTTGAACTGTTGGTCTTTTAAACTCGGACAGAACTTTTGATTCAAGATGCTGCATGCCAAAGATGACTGATGTGAGAAACAACCTGCAAGCAGCACCTTCATGAACACTCACTTGAATTTTAACCAGTTTGCAAGCTATACTTTTGTCCACTTTGATGTACGGAGCTACAAGGAATCTATAAAAGGGCTTAAACCTGAGGATTTAGGGAGCCTCTTGTGTGACTGTAGTTAAGGTGAAGATCTGGACTTCCTACTCGGTTCCCTACTTGCAGTTGCTTTCCTCCCCCCAACCCCTATTTCATCCAAACATTATTTCAAGTTAATACCAGCAGGAAGAGTTTGAGATGATGTACAAGTTGAGAAGATGAAGGGCAGGAAGAGCCAAGAAAAGGGGGGAAAAAAGGTATCTTTAACAGTTCTGTTTCCGATCTTAGTAACACCTTACAGAGCTGGTACACAGCAGATGTCTTGAGCCTAGTGCTCTTTAGAAGTCCTCAAAGCAGACTTGAAACAACTATGTCTCAAGACATTTAAGCTTCCAACACTTTTCTAGATAGGCTCATCACAACAGCTGCTGAAATGCACTATGCCTAAGGTCTCTGTTTAACAAATTCAGTTGAGCCATTCTGAGGAAGATTGCAGCAGAAAGCCCCAGTGGAAACTGTTCGTTGTGAATGCTGGAGCACAGAGCTGGATGGGAGCGTTTTGTTTGCCTTTTGCTTTCAGCTTTTTTGCATAGTACCCTGATGTGACTTGGAGCTAATCCTCAAATTGTAGGCTTAATTGCAACATACCTGTCACTTATTTCACCTCAGCTTTTTATATATATTCTCTTAATTAGTTTATTCCCTCAACAGTCATTTGCAGTGTTGCTGTCTGTATGCATTATACCTCTGTAGACATGTCTGGGAACAAAACTTCAGCCAGTGTCTGGACAACAGAGACAAATGCAGAGGGAGCAGAATGGCAGGCTTAATCTATGGTGAAGTGTTGCCCTCTTCCACAGGCTCTGGGCTGCTCCCTCAAGCTGACTGAAGCCTTGTTGCTTGCAATTCTAGTTCTAACCTCTATGTGATGAGACCTAATCAAATCACTCGTGTAGCACAGGTAGTACTAGGAAAGGCAGTGAGGAATCTGCATTGCTACTCCTCTTTCCGTTCCTGAGTCTGCAGGAGTGCTGGAGGAAATGGACAGGGAGCACAGGAAGGTATTTATCAGGGACTTGATGGAGTTTTGAGATGCTAGGATCCTCATCGGCTCTACTTAGCTTGTCTGGGGTCATCTCTTATGGCCAGAACTGAACCTCAGAGATGGTTTGGGGGAAAGTGAAGTTCTGAAGCAGTAGGAGGAGAAATTATCATAGCTATTGGCTTTTGCTGAGAGTAACCTAGAACAGCAGCATATGGCCACTCTGCTGTCCTGTGGTCTCACGGTCATTTCCCATGAAGATGTTCTTGGTGTGCTCTGCCAAAATTGCTTTCAACAAAAACATCTCTGTTAAACTAGAAACCTGAGCAATAGCTGCAGCTTTCATAGGCTTAATTCCACTATAAACTGAGCTTGAAATCGATTGGCTGTCATTTACATGAAGTTCTAGTTCACTGTTGTTTCAGTCTGGCTGGGTTTGTCCTGAATTTACCAAACAGAAAAAATAAGATGCAGAAGAGCAGAGGGTGTAACCTCTAGTGCTGGGAAATATATTGCTCTCTGGCACAGCTAATAGTCTGCATGCTAGAAATCCATTTTAATCTCTTCTGCAGAAGACTGAGCATTCCCTTTTGTCCTTGTGCTTTTCCATTCCCCCTATCTAATCCTTTGTGAATATAGCATGGATTAGATGCATTTACACACTTAAAAATTCCCTTCAGATCTGTTTATAGTAATGTGCAGACTTTCTAGTTCTGCACCCTGTACTTATAAACCCATTGATACGCTTTAGATAAAATGTCAGAAAAGCAACCTTTCACTATTCCAAGCGGTAATCTCTGGAAAATTGTTCTGGCAACACTTCAAGAGAATTCCCGGGAGTTTTATGTCCTAGTGTTAACGATAGAGGTGAGCTTCCTGTCATTTCCTTGCCTTGTGTGCTACTGACATAAATGCCTTTTTGTTCCCTGAGCCTTGTTTATATTTAAAAAATAAAAACCTGGCCAACTTACGGGAAGAATTTAATGTTTCTGTAGTGGTCTGAGCTGAAGGTCATGCTGCAAGTTTGCGTGTGTTCACGTGTATACATATGGTCAAAAAATACAACATTTTACTTAAAAAAAGTTAATTGAATATTGTAGATTATCTGTTGGCTTGTTGCAAAACTATAATCTATTTCTGTATAGAAGATATTTAATGTTTTGCTTCACTCTCAGTGCTTAAAAATGTACATTTTGGAAGGAAGTTTTCTGCCTGGAGGTTATTTGTGTGTTAGACCATCACATATGAATAATAACCAGTAGGCTTTGGAGAGAAACTAGATGCAATCACATATAGAAAAGTTCTTTCATTTAACTGAGTTTAAGAAGACATGTGAGTGGAAAATAGAATAACTTTTTACTCCACTGAGAAAAAGATGGAGAGTTTATCACTTAAAACATTTAATAGCCTCAGACTATTTATTGAGAGTATTATTTTGCATGAGATAGGGAATTAGTAACTCACAGAGAAGTAAATTTGTAGACTTGTTTAAAAGAAAGTTTTCAAACTGAATTTCTGATATGCCTAGATGGAAGACCTTTTTCTTTAACGCCTTGACACTTCCTCCTTTAAATAAATCTTAAGATTTTAGATACCAAAATCAAATTTTAAAGAAAAGAAAGGAAGGAAAAATTGAGAACTTAATTGATAATTGCTAAGCTGGTAGGGTAGTGGGTCAGTAGCACAGTCTGTCTGGTGTAGACTGTAATGTTACCATAGGTAAAGGAAATGAGAAAATAATTCTGCAAGATAGCCGTCTGCTTACAATATGGTGAACGTATTAAGCTTTCAATTTGTGATGCTACCACTTTGAAGTAACATATTAAAACCATAGTTTTCAAAGTTGGGTTCAGTTTTCTGCTTGTAGTAGCCCTATCTTTGTCACATATACAAATATTGTCATTCTTTGATCTGTCTCAAGCATGTGTCTAAGACTTTTGGTTCATGTTACTTCCAGAGAGAATTTCTGAATAGGAGTGGAATTTTTCTGAGCATATCGTCCTAGTTTGGAAACTTTTGATTAGATTTTTTTATAATGTTAACTGACTAAGTTTAAACATACTTGTTTGTTTTATGATTTTAGAGGCAATGGCACCTGGCTTTGGTTTGTCATTGGTAGTAAAACTTCACTTGCCTGAAGAGAACTTCAGCAAAAGTTTTAAATGTCGGAAGAGTGTTTTTATGTTTACCTGTTTTCATGTTAACTGGAAACTTCCATGTGTTAACTTATATGTGGTAATCTAAATATTACTAAAGAAATGAAACTTAATGAAAGGAATTTTCTTTGTGTTTTAATAGAATAAGTAGAGAATGTAGCTCTGTGTTATGGAGAGTGAGGCATAACTATGTTACCCATTAAGTCTGAGAGAAATCCCCTCGGAGCTTGCTTTGTCGGTTCACCGCTTGCCCTTTCTTGTATTTAACCAGTCTGAGTCCAGGTCATCTGTCCTAGGCTCTTCTGTTTCAGTAGAGTGGGGGAGCGTGAAGGGAGCTTTTTTTTTTCCTTTCTTTTTTTTTAAACCCAGAACACATAAGCAAAATAGCAGGCAGTATGCAAGTTGAAATCATGACAGTCCACGCAGTGTGGAAGTAGCAGTTGGTAATAATGCCATCAGAAATCTGTTCTTGGTCAGTTTGGCAAGACATAAACTAGCAAGTGACTCACCAAAGGTACTTCTGTGGGTTTTTGGCAGGTAATGACGAATTTACTGTGTTAACAAGCTTGACTGTAGCTTAACATGTCCAGCAACCTCCAGTTAAACTTTCTGTAACTTACAGAAGTAGTTCCTTCTGATGTTGCATGCTGTTTTCCTGCAAGGGTCTGGAAACATCTAAGCCATCCCAATCCATTTGTTAAATTTTATAGATGTTGCTCATCTTATGATTAAACAAAAGCTTGAAAAATAAGATTCTTCAATGGAGCCCAGTTAAATCTTTTGCAAAGGCTGTTAAAAGTGTCAGATATGGCTTGCAAATAGCAGAGCCTGACACTGCAGATTATTTAAATCTGTATGACATCATCAATGGATAATTTACAAACCCCACTTATTATGTAAATGTATTCAGTAACCAGGAGAAGGCTTATGTATGTAAGAAATCATACTTCTGTGCGCTGTAAGTCATCTTACCTGCATTACGTTTGTTCTGGGTGGAAAACAGTGTCTGACTGTGACTGGGAGCCTCTCCAGGGAGCTCATCCTCACGTTGTCACTGCTGTGATTTACAGGAACAGCCTCACGAAGCTTCTTGAACCTTTTGGAGCTTCCTGCTTCTTTGTTGGTCTTTTCAGGTCTAACATGTAATTTTAGCTACTTCTTTGCAATTAGATTAGGCACAGGCAATTTCCTTGTAAGATTGCCTGAGCAGGTCCTTTGGTAAACTGTAATAAACCTGTTGTGGCTTGGGGGCATTTGGCAGGATAATTAAACTGGACTTCAGTGCTGCAAACAGGTACACAGCTAAACACCATAGATCTGCTCAGGTGCTTGGTTAAGTTTCTATATACATAGGCTCTGTCATTGCCATATGTGTCTTCTATTTATGGTTTCTGCTGCAAGCTACACATCATTTGCTCTGGAAAATCATGTTTTAAGTACATTGAATGATAAAACACTTGTATCTCTTACCCCACATGTGTGCCAACATTAGACGGATTCACATTGATTTGTGCTACATCTTTCTTAGCTGTTTATTTTAAAACTGTTTTAATCCCTGAACATTCAGAGGGTTTAAGATAGAGGAAAGAGAACAGTTAAAGATTTCACACAAATCAAGAATCGCCTTTGTGAGGATCTTTCCAAATAAGCCTGCGAACTGTACAAAACCGACGATTACTTTTTCATGCAGGGTCCATATTGATTTTGTGCTGCATGACACATCCTGCTAGGTCTTTGTGCAAAAGAAACCATGCTAAGCTCCTGCCCCTTCCCCTGACAACCTCATCGCTTTCCGACCGCCTGTGTGTGGTGCCCCTGCAGCTATCCCCACAGACACAAATGCACCTTTCAACATCATTTCTCAAGCTTTTTCCTCTCCTATTGTGTTAACATGGACAGCTTCTATCACAATATGAATGATGTTAAATAAGCATAGGAAGAGAAACTGGAGAAAAAAAACTGCTAGAAGAGAACAGATAGTGCAGCAATTCGCTACAGCAACAGACCTCCTCTGGAGTCAGTGGTCAGTGGATTGGAGTCTTGACTTACCCAGGGGAAACTGAGGCTGGAATTTAGTTCGTTCTTCTCAACAGCAATGGCAGTAAAGAAATAATGTTAGCCTCAGTGACCCTGACCTGAAGAGCATATCAGATTAATCTGTAATGTCCCACACTGGCAATTCAGATGCTAAATCTCTAAGGCATAGGGTGCTGGTGCTCAGGAATGGCACTTCTGAGCTTAATGGGCTGTGGAGCAAGGTGTGCCTCCTCTTCCTCTCTGAGTGGACAGAAGAGGTGAATTACAACATGCAGTATAGAGGGAAAGAGGTGACAAGAAAAAAACAGAAAGAAAAAAGACTTATTTCATCAAGAAGCCTCCTTTGCTGTGGACAGGATGCACACAACAGGAAGGATGTGGACACCGAATAACTCATCTCAGGATTTCTCCACCATTAAGGAAATGGAGATATTGAAGCGTGGGTTTCCTTTGCATGCTATTCTAGTGAAAAGCAATTCAGCAGTAAGGCAAAATGTTACTAACACTTTGCTGCTGCTAAAGGAGAAAATTTTCCCTCTCTTCCTCTCTCTGCCCTGCACCTGCTCATAGGGCTCACAATTCACTAGCACTCAGCACGAAAATTAATACTTACTTCATGGTATGCTCCTTCATCACAAACACAGAAACACACCATATATCTACTGCATGGCCACTTGGGCAATAGTTTAATACAACTACTAAACACGGAAGGGAATAGTAAAACAAATCTAGGTACTAAACCTTCCCGGAAGCTTCACAGTTTCTCAGAAATGTGGCTGGAACTGGATTTTGCCACCCCAGTAGTGAAGGTCCCCAAGACCAAGCTGGTGCCAGGATGACCCTGTCAAAGGAGGGACTGAGATGGGAACAGGGAGCAATGAAAAGGTAGGTTTGCTGCTCCTGTTGCTCTTGGGAAAACCTGTGATAACGAAGGGCAAAGCAACAGATGTATCACTACTGGGAGCAGCCAGCTCTGACAAACTTGCAATCAAACCCCCTAGATTTTCTCTTAACTGAAATGGCACTGTAAATTTTTAGGTGACTTTTCATGAGAATATCCCTCTTGACATCATGAGGATAAACAGCCTTAGTGCCATTTTAAAATTAAAAAAAAGAAAGTTTTATAAAGAAGTGATTGTAAAATTGTACAGATGGAGAATTGTCTTTATTTATGCATTTATACAGCTCCTCGCACAGTGCTGTCCCAGACAAAGACTCCTAGATATTATGGAATACAAATGATATCAAGCAGGGTTATGATGACACTTTTGATAGTTTCATTTCACTTTTCATTTGCAAATTATTTTAAGAGTTCTGGAGGAGAACACCCACAAAAAGGAAGGCGGAATCTCTTGCAGGCAGAATACATCTAAGCTAAAAAATGCTCAACAAATTCTTCAGTGACCTAAGTTTCATTACACATCACTAGGAAAGACCTAACTTTAGGTTTGACCTCCACAGTGTTGTATAAATAGAGAAGGAAACCTGAGATGCATTAAGATGTAGCCTTCCTCAGGAAAAAAAAAAAGCAGTCCCTTCATTAATGACTCCCATTATAGCTATTCATTGTATCCTCTTTTCCTTAACAAAGTCTCACATTGTCAGCTAGCCCTCTTAAACGTTCATTGTGTGCCCATTATCAAAATATCATTTTCAGCTTCACTGAACACATGTAGGAAATGTAGTAGTGTAAAAAGGAAAAGGAGGAGGAAAGATAGTACAAGAAAAAGAAAGATAATAAGCTTAGACTATATTTGTGTAATTACCCTCTCCAGAACAATCTTCTGAGGAAAGGATATGTTTAATTTTTGTTATGTCATAAACCTTAAACTCTCAAGTTGTCACTGATTAGGCTAGTAACTAAACAACTGAAAATGGACACTGGAAGACTGCCTTCCCCAACACTTTAATTTTAATAAAGATGGATTTATAATGAATGGAGGAAGACCTCTGTGGTCAATTTTGAGTCTGTTTTTAAGGACTGTGTAATAAATTTTATACATCCAAATGGGAAATTTGGTTTACACAAAGTAAAAATTGTGCAGTTTCACAAGCATGAAACAAACCTGTTTCAGAAATGTCCAGCCAACACACCAGTTTTTCTCTTTCTCATTCATGTTCTTTATGTCTTATAACATTACCTGTCCCTTGATTTAAAGTTAATTCTGGTCCCAACTCAGGCTTCATTCAAGACCATGACAAAACTGCCACTGACTTCAAAGCAGAAAGATCAACCTCTCAGTGCAAGATTAAAAACTTGGATAACGAAATACAGTAACTGCTCAACAGAAAAATGATAGAAAGGCCACCTTCTCTGACCGCAGCATGCCTCTCCATTAACGTTGAAGAAGTTTTCTGTTTGGAAGCTACTAATGCTACCAATTAATGTAGGTGCCTGCCCAATTTGAACTGTAGAGAGACATCAACAGCTTGCCTAAGATCTAGCACCAAGAACTTGGCTGCAGGAAGAAAGGCTTGATCATTAACCCACAGCTGGATGTTATTCATCCTGCACTACCAGTGTAAGCTAGAAGGACCAAAGCATGGGCCTTCTTAGGTAGAAGGCCCTCCGCAGCTCTAGTTGGTCAAGGCAAAGGGAGCCAGGCAGCCTGCCTCGGCAGGGGAGCAAGCTAGGCACTTACAGCAGCAAACCGGGTCAGCCTGTATCCAAAGTCAAATTTCAAGTTGCATTCTCAAGGGGATAAATACTTTTATGGGAAAAACCAAACAACAAATGCTTGTCAAACAGCAGTTCCGTTAGAAAGGATGGGACGCTTCTACATGGGGAGAAAAGATGTATTTTGTGTTTACTGTCATTACTCTGCATAGCATATGACACACACTTAAAAACTTGCATAATTCTCTCCACACAGTTTATTTTATTTTTCCATTCATCAAACTCCTCTCTCCGTGAGCAAATGTATTGCTAATTAGGACAGAGGAACAGATTAATAAAATGAGTGGGACTCTTTGTTGGCGCTATTTCTTTCCCTGCCTCTCTCCAACCCAAAGTCAATCCAAATCTTTTGGGGAATTGAAGCAAATTTTCATTAACATGGATATAATGTACTCCTCAAAAAAGATGTATGAGAGTTAGAAACTGTGTGAGGAAGGGTGATCAAGATGACAAAAGACACAGAACAGCTTTTGCAAAAGGGAAGATGCAAAAAGCACATGTGTGTGTGCCACTGCACTCTGCCATGGGCAAGCCTTGCCTTGTGCACTGTAGATGCTATTTTGCTTGACTGAATTTCCTTTAGGTTGAAGAATAATTGCCTTTTCTTTAGGAGCAGAGTGACCTGCATCCATCTCCTTTGTTGCCATGAAGTTCCTATGTCTGAATTTGTTGCAGTGTAAAAACTGTGAGTTTCTTTATCAAGCTTCTGCAACTCCTGGCCAAACCTGTATGTCCCCTCAGCCACAGAGACTTCTAGTGAGTGTCTGTGCAGTGCAGACAGGCTTAGTAGAGTTTATGGTGATATCAAGCGATACTGCATCTAATTGTCTTTCCTTAAAGGAGTTTCTAGGGAACCTGGACAATAAAACTTGCAAAAACTTAATTGGGCTCACACTATGCTTTATTTGCCCCAATTCTAAAACCTAGCACTACCATCAGATTTGTTTCCATTATTTGGGAGTGATCCTGTGGGGAGAAGCCATTGTGCACGTCCCATACAAGGGAGCAGTCCAGGAAAAGCCACTCTAGCTTCTGGCTGAGGATCCTTTTCACCATCCCCTCAACACATTGAGAAATAGGCCAGTGGTTAGTACAACTGACACTGCTGCCAATGGGAAATATCTATGCCTAAAGCCCCCTATGAAACAAATACCTTGGCATGGGAGCCCTAATGGCAGGTGAGGACCAGCCACGGTTTTTGGGAATGGCGCCTTCCAGGGAGGAGCTAGAGCCGGACGTTCG